>ML787252.1:316201-336834 GCA_009831015.1 Picea engelmannii
TTCTTCTTGAGTTGTTTCCTGCTCGACTTCCTCTTGAGGGATTTCAGGAGGCATCAAGTCATCCTGGGCTCCTAGAATTGTCTGGAGAGCGCATTGCAAACTTTCTAGGTTCAAGCCTTCGGGGTTTGGATTAGGCCGGTTGGGAAAAGGCTTTCGGAAAGGAGGTTTGTAGGGTCCTTTAATTGAAGAGGCTTCTTCAGTCGACCTTTTTGAATCTATAACTTGATTAGACAATTTTTGTACAACTTTGGTTAAATTTTCCAAATCAGAGTTTTCGAGTTGTGTTTTTTTTTGTGTAGGTCTGGGGAGAATTTCAATCTTATTTTTGGAAGAAGCAACAGTCTCAGTTTCGTTGCTTGAAGAGTCCTTAAGACTAAGTATATCTTTTTCAATCTGAGTAGCCTCTTCGAAGGGTTCTAACAACGTGGCCTTTTTAGATCTTTTAACCCAAATAGCTATACTTTCATGTAGAGCTTTAGTGTAGTAAGATATTACAAGACTCTCAGCAGGCATAGAATCTGCAGGGATTCGATTTTTAAGAGTTAGAAATATTTGATTAAAATCTTTAACTTTTTCTTTTGGGTTCATTTTCAAGCTTGAGAGATCCATGACTAAGACTTCTGAAGGTTTGCCATCTTCAAATTTTTCCAAAAAGCACGACTCAAACTTTTCCCAAGACACTATGGTATGAGGTTGTTGGGCAAAGTACCAAGTGGACGCATTACCCTCAAAAGTGTAAGGGAACAACCTACAGACAATGTCTTCATGTTCAACATTATGGATTCTGATGGCTAACATAAATTTTTTGATATGATCTTCAACTATTTGTTTTGAATCGGGATCAAACTTAGGAAGCCATTTCTCTGGGTGCTTAGGTAAAGGGTGTTGGGCTCCAGGTACAGCTATAACATCCTGGTCCAACCAGGGTCTAGCAGGGTTGTTCTGATTTTCCATTGGGGTAGTGGGTGTGGAAGGCTGAGAAGGTGGATTGCCTTCGTCAGAAGAGGAATCTCCCCCAAAAGAAGAAGGAGATGAGGGAGGTGGTGAAGGAGGTATCCCAGATCCTCCTGCAGCAGGATTTGTCTTTGGATCTGTAAGATTCACAGTGAGGTCTATATCACCTAACTGTTCTCTGATATCAGAGAAGTCTAAAGGTTGACCCTGTTGGAGCCGCCCTTGCTTTTACCTTGCACAATTTTCAATTTTTGATACTTAAAATCTAAAGATTGATTTTCCTTTTCCTTCCGAGATCTTAAGACTCTGAAATCTTGTCGCCTGGACAGAAATGTTTTCTACTTTCAAAACAGATCCATTTTCGCGAGTATGTTCTCTCTTTTGTTTCATTTCAGGGTCTCGCAGGTTGGATACTTTAAAAACTTGAGTTAAAGGTCCCGAATCACGAAGCGGCGAAATCATTTTCAATTTCCACCCAAGACATTAACTAGGGTAAATCTGTAACCCATGAGTGGACGTTGTCGGGAATTCGCGCCTCGGCATTCGTCAAACCCAAGTTTCTATTCTTACAACCCCGAGAGCCGAGAACGTGATAATTATTGCGATATCCTTGGTCAAGGATGAAAAGTCAAAAAACTAACCATGGTTAAATTTGGTGCTCGGCATATCGCCACTCGTCACTTTCTTTCATAAAGTTAAGGCATCTAAAATCCCGACTCACGAGGTTGCAACATGATTATGGAAAGATTGAATAGTAACCTAATCTAAGATTTTCTTCCCATATTTCGAGCCTTAATTATTGTCACATCGCGGTATCATGACTTGGCATACCTTTCTCCCAAAAATCGGTCTTCGAACTTCCGAGTCGCGATATGGAAAATAAAGTAATTATGCAATTAGGGATGCTCCAAATCATGATTACTATTAATTGAATCCAAGTCGGCCTTCGCAGTCTCGCGAGTCGAAGAGTCAAAATGTTAAAGGGAAATCCACGATGCAGCGAACAGCGAGAAAATGATTTAAGTTGCTAAGATTTGAAATTTTAAAATAAAACGAGATGCGTCTCGTCCCGCGCATCGATATTTGTGCATTTCCCAAAGCACCTGCTACTGTCCATACCCCGACTGCCTATCGAGCCGCCAAATATTGATGACATTAATGAAGAATTAGGGTAAATCCACGAATAAATATGATCGGATTCTTACGCAAACAATTTGTTGTTAATTGCGATTGGACAGACTTATTACGGAGAGTACAGAAGTTTCAAATATACGGGAGTCTCATTTTTTATAATAAAAACTTTTTTATAAGCGGCAGAGCTCGTCAGTTTCAGAGTGAATTAACTTCTGCATGTATACGCAGGTTTATCACAGAAGAGCAAAAACGCCAACTTCAGTCATGGCTCCACGGAAAGTGACGAAGGCAAATGTTGAAGTTACAAGTCAGGGCTCAGACAATGTCTCTGATACTTCACCCCGAAGTATCGAATCAATTTTCGACTGGTCGCAGGTGTCCAATGTTCTGCAGGCAGAATTAGTTGATTACTCAGACGATTCTGACGACAACGAAAGAGACAATTTGCACACCAAATATAAAATAGTCGTCCAGTCTGGGATGCACAGAATAGCAACCAGGCCCTGGCTGCTCCCTTACTACGACATGATCCGCTGGGCTTTGGATCATGTGGACCTGCCCACCAGAAAAATTATGAACAGTCAGCGAGTGACTGTCGAAACTTTCCGGCCAGAGCATTTACAAGACATGTATAAGCTGCCTTCCACATCTAAATATACATATGGTGCGGATTTCTTGGAATAATTCAAGGAAAAAGAGTGCGTTCAATACAACAAAACCATGCCTAGTTTGATCAAAGACTGGGTTTCGCGAGCCACAAAATTCAAGACAAATGAGCAGGGCATCTATTCTATTTCTTCTTTAGAGCCACAGTACAAGTATGTGGCCATGATGACATGTCGCCTGTTCGGGCGAGAAGATACCTCGCATTTCCATGTCTCTTGGGTGCCCCTCATATTTCGAGTCGCTGAAGGTTTCTCATTCAATTGGGCGAAGATGCTCTCAGACAGCTTAGCCAACAGGGCCATAGAGTATCGGGAGAAAAAGGCAGGTGGGAAACCCTCAACGTTCTACATGTCGGCATATATCATGGATGCGATATGTTCCATGACGCCTTTCCCCTTGATGAATTGGGCTTGGAATCCAACCCAAGAAAAACCAGTGCACGAATACCATGATAAATTATGGGAAAATAAAGCTGGAAAATTCCCATACGAGATTTTCAATTGGGTGATGGTGCCCCTGCACATCATTATTTTTGGTCACCCGCCACCTCGCATATCGAATAGCATTTCAACGGGTCTGAATGGCGTCGCAGATTGGTATGTAGAAGCAGAGTTCTCATACATCAAAGTTTTCGGGGCTTCTGTTCCCCCTCATGCGCTACCTTTGTTCATTCCCGATAAACTAGCTTGTCGTGAAGTTGCATGGAAAACAGTAATCGGGGGCGTAAGAAAGGAACTCAAGGGCTATTCAAAGAAGGTATGGCCTTATTTTCCCATCGGAATGAATTCATATTCTTTATTAGATTTTGGGCATACCAAAGCCGAGGTTGCTGCCCTGGAGGACCTAAAGTTGGCCTCCATTGAGATTAAAAAACATGATCCACAGAGAGTTGTAAGCAATCATCTGGCTCATGTTGGGCTTAAGAGATTCGAACATGAGAATTCCCCCTCGGACGACATTTTCCGAGGAGCGAAATCTTATGAAGAGGTGTTAGCCCGGATCCAATCGCTAGCACCCGAAGACACAGCAGCTGTGTTAAGATTCCAAGAGCATAGGCAAAGATGTCTTCCCACTGTGTTGGGAGGTTTGGCCATTACTGAGACAAAAGATAAAAATGCCAAAGATTCTACAGAGGCAATATCTATCCCTAGACAACAACCGGAAGAGCATCAAATAGGTAATATTGAAACAGAGGAAAAAACTCCAAATCCTCCAAGCAAACAAATTTCAGAGGCTGAGGGAAAGACTCCAGGCCCTCCAAGCAAAGAGATTTTGGAGGTTGAGGAAAAAACTCCAGACCCCCCAAGCAAACAGAATTCGGAGGTTGAGGAAAAAACTCCAGACCCTCCAAGCAAAAAGAATTCGGAGGCTGAAGGAAAAATTCCAGACCCACCGGGAAAGCAGATAGCAGAGGCTGAAAAAGAAGCCCCAAATACTCCAAAGGAACAGAACCCTGTCAATACTCCAATAGAATCAACGAAGCAAATAGGAAAATCCATCTCCTCTGTCACACCCTTGCAGTCGGCACATGGAGATGTTAGCGAGGGATGGATATTTGGTGAAGAACTAAGACCTATAAGGGCAGAGGAACTCCCTCCTAATGAGTTCTTTTTTGACAAAAAGAGAAAAGCTGTAGTGAAGCGAGAATTTTATCAAGAGGGAGAATCCATTGTTAAAAAATACAAAATCATGACAGATGGCAAGAGCAAGAAAAGTGACCAGCTTGCTACTGAAATCGTTGGAACACTGGGCGCCTATGCTTCAGAAAATCAATTCTCGGTTAGGAAGATGAATCACCAATTAAAACGAAAGAATCGCCTCATCAGGATCCTCGAGGCCAGGTTGACTACAGCTACAGAAAATGCCAAGGGCCAGGCCAACACAGAGATGGAACAGGCTAGATTGGCTGATAAAAATGAGATAGAAATGCTCAAAGTCAAGTTGGAGCAAGTACATTCGGTGATTCGAGAAGGTCAGGTACAAGAAATTCAGCAGAGGAGTATGATCACAGGTTTACAAGCTCAGTTAGAGGTTGTTGAAAGAAAAATGATTGACGTAGAGGGGTTTAAATCCTGAGCGATCGATATTCGGAGCAGGATCTCTTCTGTATAGCAGAATATGCTGGACAAAGTTGGAGTGATTTGAGAAGACTGCCTATTGATGCATCAGATTTCCGATAATCTGACCACCAGAGAAAAGAAAGACGAAGCTGCTCGGGTCGCTTTTCAAGAGGCGGTGATAGCTACCAATAACAGGTTTCGACAGATTCTCCAGGACTCACCATCGCTGAACAAACAAGAGGTAATATTCTTTTAAAGGATTGGGAACATAATATTACTTTAAGCAAGGAACATGCTCAAAAAGTCACCAATTCATTACAAGAAGCCTTCAATGCCATAGATGGCGAGCTGCTAGGAATGGAGATTGGAGGTGACTCAGAGATGCTAACGAAAATGAATATAGATCAGATCTCACTCGATCTAAAGGAGAAAAATGAAAGAGATTTGGCAGATATCTCTAAGATGGATAGGGTATTTATGGCTCAAGTTGATAAATGTTTGATTCAACCAAGTGCACAACTCAGCGCTCTTCACATCATTAATGCACAAATAGGTGATAAACTTCCACATTTGGCCCGAGAGTGCTTATTTTCCGAGGCCAACTGTCAAGCAGAGCCTTCACAGCTTGTATCCCAGTTCGTGGACAAATGTATCATATGTACCGAATCCACGCAAAGACAAGCACATGGCACCTTTTGAAAATGGAGTAGAAGAGATGGAGTGATTTCGTTCCTCACAGCTGCCAAACGGAACCTTCATAGCTGGTATCCAGTTTTATGGACAAATGTATCATATGCACTGAGTCACGTAAAGGCAAGCACCTAGCACTTTTTGAAAATAGAGTATGAAAGGGAAAATTTGTATAAATAGATGACGAAAAGAAAAACACCAAGCTGGACCTTTTT
Source organism: Picea engelmannii (assembly GCA_009831015.1). Lineage (NCBI taxonomy): Eukaryota > Viridiplantae > Streptophyta > Pinopsida > Pinales > Pinaceae > Picea > Picea engelmannii. The sequence goes on from ML787252.1 coordinate 321,921, forward strand.
GGTATCGATTGTAATAGATTTTTACATTGGAAGAAGTTAATATACAAGCAATTTGAGGATTCTTGATTCCGTCCAGACTGTATTATCAAGTTTGTTTCTTTATGCTTTATGTTTCATTTCATTTCGCTCATTCATAACTGATGTGCTTTGTTATAATTTAGTACGACCACTACTATAACAAAGGAATTCTGGTTTTCTGTCTCTGTCTATTGTTTTTCCTCTGCACCAACTATCAGCGGGTGTAAGACCAATTCGCATTTTCAGAATTCTACATTTATTCTCAGCTACGTCAGTTATTTTCTCACCAATTTCTTCGTCTGCTTATATGTGATTTTTCTTCTGACAGGAACCTCATGTTATACGCAGCTAAATGTTTCTCTTTCGCATCACACTTTTATATTAAATTATAATGCAGTTACGGGAAAGGGCCTTCTTTTGCAAATCTTTATTTCATTTCGAAAACGTAAAAAAATCTCTCTTTATTTCGACCAAATTGAAACAACACTGAAATATCTCTTTAATTTTTTTCCTACGGTTACTGTTCCTCAATGACTGTACCTGCAGCTATGCAACCTAATATTGAACCCGGGCTATCTAATCAAACACATATCGCCTTAAATATTTTCGATACAATCCTCAAAACTGCTAACACCCAGGAAGAACTCGAGCGTTCATGGGCAACCATTGAGCGTGATATAACTGCTCAAGAGCAAGTGGAAGCTAGACGACGAGAATGTAGAAATCTGCTCTAGTTTCTCATACCGAAGGTGATTTTATCCTCGTATTCATCTTTCACATACTTTCGGATGCCTTGACACTGTACTTTAAGCCTTAGTACAGACTCAGGAACAACATCTTTCTGGCGCCGTTGCCGGGGAACGAAGTTACGAAATCTTTTTCCTGGGAAAACGACAAACTATTTCGTTGATAGTGTTACTCTTTGATAAGTGAACATAGAGTACACACAGTTTTTAAGGATTTATTTAAAAAAAAAAAAAAAAATTCTTTCACTTGGTGACTCCACTTAAACACAAACTGGCGTCTGGTAGAAAGCATACCAGACAGAACCCAAATGGCAAGCTGATTACACTTGTTAATGATCTTGAAAAAATTTTAAAAGCGAGAGGCTCATCTGAGGCAACCGCTACCGTTCATAAGCCCAAAAACCCACTTTTAAAGACTAAACGCCCTTCAAAACCTCCTACTTCCTGCAGCCCCCTGTCTGATACCAGAGATTCAAAAACAGACTACTCTGAATTTGGGAGTGAGATCCATCAGACTTTCCCATCTCTAAACAAGGGAAAAGATCCTTTAGAAAGATCGTTGTCATTTGACATACCATCCTTTCTTCAACAAAACTTCCCAGTTTCACCTGATTCAAAAGAGTGTGTTACACCCTCATTTCCTACTCCCAAGTCAATGGCAGGCGTCGGAGGAGGAGGTAATGTCCCTCCTCCCAGAGTATTTGAAAAAGTAGCAGTAAGATACGCTCCCCTAGTTTTACCCGTTCACCTCCATGATTTACCTGACAACTACATCAAAAATCTTCCTAAGTTCACTGGGGAGGGAGATCTAACCGTAGCTGAGCATATAAACTTTTTTGACCAGTTCGCAGACATCTATGGTATTGAGCATGAATATGTTTATTCGAGACTTCTTGTACAGACCTTCGAAGGACAGGTCCGAACTTGGTTTAGGAGCCTTCCTGTAGCTTCTATTCGGACATATGATGCATTGGAAGATGCTTTCCTTAGACAATGGGGAGAGTGGAAAGATCACTTATATTACCTTACCGAGTTTGGGTCTTTAAAGAAAAAGAACTCAGAAACAGTTATGGAATTTATTCTAAGATTTAACAAACTGTATAATAAAATTCCAGCCGCTGTTAAACATTCCGAACCCTCAGCCAAAGTAACCTTTGCGGGAGCTTTCGAACCTGATTTTGCTCTACTTTTAAGAGAAAGAAGAGGAGCCACCCTAAATAGAATGCAAGACGATGTTGTCGAAATAGAATCTAATATGATGGCTTCAGGCAAGTTAAAGGCTAAAGTAGAAACAGTCAACCGAGAAAATAGACGCTATAGGGAACCAGTGGGTCCTTCGGGGTCAAATAGATATACTGATGACAGAGTAGATGATATGGCACGAATAATTAAAGATCTGTCTAACAAAATATCTAGGATGGAGTTGGATCAGGCTAAAGCTGATTTTTCTAACAAAAAGGACTTTAGGAGAAACCCAAATCCCCAAAATCAACAGAGGCAAATAAAGAATGAAGATCAAAAAATACAAGCTCCACTAAAAAACAAAAAATTTATAGGAGCAAATGGCCTCCAAGATTTCGGAGATTCGGAAGATGAAGTTGCGTGTTTCAGTGATGAATGTTCCCAGTCATTTTTGACCAGGGAAGACTATGAGAAATCTTTAAATACCTCTCAACTTTCTAATGAAGATGAAGAAGGTGATCATCCTAACCTCTGTGTATCTCAACCAGAAACAGATATGATAACGGCTGATTTTCAACCCAAATACAATCTAAGATCAAAAAATAAGACCACCCCAACTGACCAACCTAAAAGAATCCTTCAAAGGGGTCAAGCTCATGAACCTCCTTTGGAAGAAACATTGTTATCCAACAATAAAATCAAGGTAGCAAAAACTCAAGAGTCCGACTTGAAAAAAGTTGAAACCCAAACAAAAGAAACTGAACCAGTAGATAAAGTTGTATCTTCGGCTAAGATCACGAGTGATAAAGCAATCCAGACCAATAAGTCGGAAAGGAAAAGATCGAAAGTCTTAACCAAAGAAACAGACAAGGTAAATTTATCTTTCAATTTCGAAAATGAATTAAATAAAATTAAGATACCGATTCCTTTGGTAGAATTAGCAAAAAACCCCAGTTATCGGAAGCAAATCGCCAAAATAATGGGTGTCTATGAGTCAGAAATTCACTCTGATGTTATCAACCTAGAAGACGACAGACCTAACATCACCTTTGGTCCTCATTTTGAGGGATCTAAATATAACGTTGCTCCTTTCTATATCACCCTGAATATACATGATCTGTTACTGCATAACTGTATGTTAGACTCTGGGGCTTCACATAATGTTATGCCCAAAATTATAATGGAGAGGTTGGGCCTCCAGATCACTAGACCCTATGGAGATCTATACTCTTTCGATTCAAGAAAGTTTAAATGTATGGGGATGATAAAAGATCTGGTTGTTACCCTGGCTCAGGTCCCGGTCAAGGGTATCTTGATGGATGTGGTTATTGCGGATATTCCTCCCAAATATGGTATGTTGTTATCCAGATCATGGGGAGCCAAGTTGGGGGGTTCTCTACAATTGGACATGTCATATGCCACAATTCCTATATTCGGTGGTCAGTTTACTCAGTTGTACAGAGAAACAAGATTGGCGTATACTGTTAGTGATCCTCAGAATCCAAATAACTTTCCCATTTACGTTGCAGACCAAGATCTGGGAAATTGCATATTGTCATTTGATGATGGTTTAGATGGGTATCTAGAAGAACTTGATATGAAGCAAGAAGATCTTAGCCCCTTGACTGAAGAACTATGCAAAAGTGGTATCTGGAAAATGTACTTCGATGGCGCTTCGTCTTCCGAAGGAGCCGGTGCTGGCATACTTTTAGTAGTGCCTGAAGGTAAGTTTATTGTTCCTTTCTCATATCGTTTGCAGTGGGATATAGATTACACCAATAACGTATGTGAGTATGAAGCGTTAATCTTAGGTTTAGAGGCTGCAAAGAAGCTAAATATAAAAAACTTGGAGGTTTACGGTGACGCTGAATTGATAGTAAGACAAGTAAACCGACAATACCAAGCCAAGCATCCCAGACTAAGAACATACAGAAATTGTGCTTGGGATTTGATGGAGAATTTTTTCTCATCTATAAAAGTCCATTTTATTCCTCGCACGGGGAATCTACATGCTGACGCATTGGCTAAGGCAGCCTCGACCTTTTCTCCTCCCACGAACGTTAAACTGAAATATCATATTCAAATCAGATATAAACCCTCTATACCCGACAATGTCAGACACTGGCAGATCTTTGAAGATGACGAACAAATTCAGAAATTTCTTATGGCAATAGGTGAGTTCTCTGAAACTTATCCATACCAAGAAAACCAAAATGACCCGACATGGATTATGCAAGAGGGTGAAGATCCTAAAACCTTTCGAGATAAAATAGCGGATCATCGCGTGTTGGTCCTTAAAAACAACCAGATCCCGAAAGGCTTAATTCCTTTAGAAAGACTCTTCGATCAGAACGACATACCTATGAAATCCACTTTGCAGCCCCAACCAGAAGAAGTGGAGGATTGCGACATAAGAACTGAAAAAGAAGCCAGGATAGTAAAGATATCTAAATTCCTCCCTCCCAAGGTAAAAGACCAATACAGAGACCTACTCAAACAGTATACAGATGTTTTCGCCTGGTCCTATGAAGAGCTTCAAACGTATGATACTTCCATAATTGAGCACCAGATACCATTGAAGCCCGGGGTCAAGCCTTTTAGGCAAAAGCTTAGGCAATTTAACCCCATTTTGTTGCCCATCATTGAAAAGGAAGTTAAGAAGCTTTTAGATGCGAAAATAATTGTACCTCTAAGGTACTCAGACTGGGTGGCAAATTTAGTTCCTGTCAGAAAAAAGAACGGAGAAATTAGACTATGTGTGGATTTCCGGAACTTGAACAGGTCCTCTCTTAAGGATACTTATCCGCTCCCCAAAATGGACCACGTCCTGGAAAGAGTAGTTGGAGCAAATCGAATGTCTATGATAGATGGGTTTTCTGGGTACAACCAAATCGCCATGAACAAACTAGACAGAGGAAAAACCTCTTTCACCACACCATGGGGTACATTCATGTATGATAAAATGCCTTTTGGTTTGATGAATGCAGGAGCTACATTCCAGCGCGCTATGGACATCGCTTTCGTCGGAGAAAGAGACAAGTTCGTAGTAATCTACCTTGACGATTTAACGGTTTTTTCTAAAACCGATGAAGAACATTTGATCCATTTAAAACAGACTTTCGAAAAATGCCGTAGGTATGGCCTATCTTTGAACCCAAAGAAATCACATTTCGCTATGAAGGAAGGTAAGCTTCTGGGGCATATCGTATCTAAAGATGGGATCAGGATTGATCCTAAGAGGATTGAAGCAATACAAACTATCAAGATTCCTAGGAACGTGAAAGAAATTCAATCTTTCTTAGGAACAATAAATTTTTTACGAAGGTTTATACCAAATTTTGCTGAGATTGTCAAATTGATCACAAGGATGCTGAAAAAGGATAGCAGAGTAAATTGGACGACTGAGGCTAAAGCGTCGTTCGAGCATATTAAAAAATTCATCAGTGAAGCACATGTGTTAACTAGCCCAAATTACTTGAAAGATTTCCTCATCTTCTCGTTCGCTTCTGAACATACTATCGTCGCGGTGTTGCTACAAAAATATGGTGAAGGATTTGAACGCCCGATCGCGTTTTTTAGCAAGAGCCTTAGAGACGTCGAACTAAAATATAATATAATAGAAAAACAGGCGTACGCAATGGTGAAAGCGCTTAAAGCATTCAGAACTTACGTTCTACATTCAAAAATTATTGCATACGTACCAACTAGTGCTGTGAAAGATATATTGGTATAGCCAGATAGTGATGGAAAACGAGGGCGCTGGCTCGCTAAAATACAAGAATTTGATATGGAAGTCAAGCCTACTAAATTGATAAAGGGGCAGGGTTTGGCCAAACTCTTGGCTGAGTTGAACCTTAGAGCTCTTGACATCAACTGCCTACAAGGGGAAGACAGAGACACACATTTTCAAGAGCCGGATGACCAGACACATCCAAGCAAGGTTGAAGAAAAATTCATGTCGTCAGGATGGTATAAAGATATATTTTTCTATTTGTTAAAACTTAAAGGTCCAGATGGACTAACACTAGCCAAATACAGAACGTTAAAACTCCATGCTGCAAAGTATTGCATCTCCGAAAATCAACTATATTGGAAGGATCCACTCGGGTTCTTACTACTCTGTTTGGTTGAGTCGGAAACTCCACAGGTTATAGAAGAATTTCATGAAGGAATCTGTGGAGGACACCATGCATGGAGAGCCACAGCCTACAAGATATTGAGGGCCGGATACTATTGGCCAAAACTATTTTCGGACGTCAACGCCAAAGTACGCGCCTGCTACTCATGTCAAATATTCGCTGGTAAACAGAAACTCCCTGCACTACCACTCGTTCCAGTCAGAACTGAAGCCCCATTTCAACAATGGGGATTAGACTTCATAGGGGAAATTAATCCCCATTCCAGTGCTCAGCATAAATGGATCTTAATAGCCACAGATTATTTTACAAAGTGGGTGGAAGTAATTCCAACCAAAAGAGCAACAGATTCGGTGGTGATCGACTTCTTGGAAGATAACATCTTGTCGAGATTTGGGTGTCCCCAAAAGATTGTTACCGACAACGCCCAGGCCTTCAAATCCATGGCTATGATCGATTTCTGCCAGAAGTACAGTATCGTTCTCGGCCATTCCACTGCTTATTACCCTCAGGGAAACGGATTGGCCGAATCATCTAACAAGAGCCTGGTAAACGTAATCAAAAAAGTACTGGATAAAAACAAAAGGTCCTGGCATGTGCATTTGAAGTACGCACTGTGGGCAAATCGCATCAGCACTAAAAGGTCTATCGGCATTTCGCCCTTCCAGTTGGTCTATGGGACTGACGCGGTTCTGCCTATAAACTTAGCGTTGCCAGTGATGAAATTATGGCAGGATCAGAACGAAGAACCCAATCATGTAACCAGAAGAATTAACTAGTTGATCGAGGTTCAACAGCATAGAGTGGAGGTTGATGAGAAAATGTAGAAATACCAGGACGATATGAAAGCATTGTTCGACATCAAGGCAAAGAACAGAGAATTCCTCCTAGGTGACTTAGTGTTAAGGTGGGATACGAGAAGGGAAGAAGACGCTAAGCATGGCAAATTTGATCACCTTTGGTATGGACCATTCAGGGTCTCGTCTCCAGAAGGAAAGAATTCTTTTCTTCTGGAAAATATTGATGGAGAAGTTCTCAGCGCCCCGATCAACGGGCGGTATTTAAAGCACTACATGACGTGACAGTCTCGTTTCAAAAAAAAAAAAATATGTATATATATTTGTAAATAAATAAATTTGTTCAAACTTGTACTATTAATTTTTGGTTTTCGTTCCTAAGACTCTCAACACATTTTCAATAAAATTTGTATTTGTTTTTACAGGATTCCAGCTGCAGACGTAACTAGCTCAAAAATTAAGGTGCAAGTCGGTGTTGGAAATAGAGCAACATAAAACAGGTGATACTTAAGATATTTCATAAGCTCATAAAGAAATTGAAAAGAAAAGACAGAGGTGAGTTTTCTCAATATACAGGTCATGAAAAGCTATTTTAGCAATTTAATGTAGTATTGTTCCAATTGCATATGAAAGGTTAGATAACAGGATTAGTTTTGATTTCATGATCCTCAAACTAAATAATTTGAATAAATACAATAAACCCAAAAACAATCAGTCATAATTTTTGTTCCTAAATATATTCGAAAACCAGTCTCGAACTATTGTGAGCTTTTGTATATTAAGCCTTTGAATTGCTGCCTTGTTTCCTGTCTATATTTGGGCCTAACTTTTAGCGAGTCGCTATCTTCCCGAGTCTTTGTGAAGGGGTAAAGGTTTTTCGTTTTAAACCTCGGGGATTTCAAAACAGATCTTAATAGGAAAGCTGGTCTTCACAACTACTTAATATTCTGCTAAGCCAAGGAACGTTTATAGCAATCCTAACTTTCCTAGGTTTTTCAACAGCGTCGAAAAAAATCAAAGCTTGCTTGAACAGGATGTCCCTTAAAATTTTTATTATTCTCCCCTGTCTCCCTAGGAACGAAGGTCTTGTGAGGGTCAAAGGAAGGTTGATACCGAGTAACCAAAATAAGTTGACAGACCTCTGATAAAAAGAAAAAAAGGTTACACAGATCTCAACCTTGATATAAATTGATTGCTCCCATCTTCGTGTTTTAAAAGTAAATACTAAGACAGGTGGTGAAAGGAAATTCAGAAATGATTGCCCCCACCTAGTCCATTAAGACGATGAAAGGAAATTTAGAAATGATTTCCCTCGTCTTATCATTTAAACGCATAAATATTTTCCGAAGTGGTGAAAAGAAATTCAGTGAAAAAGGGGTCAGACAACTTCACTGGGGTACTGAACAGGCTCGTTGGTAGTGAAGAAATGTCTGAGAGATCTGTAAGGCTGTTACACATAAATATCAATCTACTCTGGTAAACAACACTTTCTGAAAGCCTGATCATTTCCCCAAATTCCGATCGGACTTCCCTGTTTAAATTGAATAATAACATTCTTTTAATGCAAGCTGAGAATCGTAAGATCTGTTGAATATTCTAGGATCGTTTTGACTATCTTATAGTGTCCCCAAATTTAGTATTGAGAAAGGGAAGGTTGTGAAAATGACTTCAGCTGTGTTTAGAAAGAGTATCTGAGTTTGAAAAAAAAAATGGAGGTACAAAACGAAGATTCCCCCCCCCCTTTTTATCTTTGTCCTTGAATGTTTCCGTTGATTTTAGCCTGTGACTCCATTTACCCAATATTGGCACCTGGTCTACTGTTCTTCCCGCCTCACAGGAAGGCAGGATCCCTAGTTGGAGCCTATGTTGGAGACGCCCTTGCTTTTACCTTGCACAATTTTCAATTTTTGATACTTAAAATCTAAAGATTAATTTTCCTTTTCCTTCCGAGATCTTAAGACTCTGAAATCTTGTCGCCTGGACAGAAATGTTTTCTACTTTCAAAACAGATCCATTTTCGCGAGTATGTTCTCTCTTTTGTTTCATTTCGGGGTCTCGCGGGTCAGATACTTTAAAAACTTGAGTTAAAGGACCCGAATCACGAAGCGGCGAAATCATTTTCAATTTCCACCCAAGACATTAACTAGGGTAAATCTGTAACCCATGAGTGGACGTTGTCGGGAATTCGCGTCTCGGCATTCATCAAACCCAAGTTTCTATTCTTACAACCCCGAGAGCCGAGAACGCGATAATTATTGCGATATCCTTGGTCAAGGATGAAAGGTCAAAAAACTAACCATGGTTAAATTTGGTGCTCGGCATATCGCCACTCGTCACTTTCTTTCATAAAGTTAAGGAGTCTAAAATCCCGACTCACGAGGTTGCGACATGATTATAGCAAGATTGAATAGTAACCTAATCTAATATTTTCTTCCCGTATTTCAAGCCTTAATTATCGTCACATCGCGGTATCGTGACTCGGCATACCTTTCTCCCAAAAATCTGTCTTCGAACTTCCGAGTCGCGATATGGCAAATAAAGTAATTATGCAATTAGGGATGCTCCAAATCATGATTACTATTAATTGAATCCAATTCGGCCTTCGCAGTCTCACAAGTCGAAGAGTCAAAATGTTAAAGGGAAATCCACGATGCAGCGAACAGCGAGAAAATTATTTAAGTTGCTAAGATTTGAAATTTTAAAATAAAACGAGATGCATCCCATCCCGCGCATCGAGATTTGTGCATTTCCCAAAGCACCTGCTGCTCTCCATACCCCGACTGCCTATCGAGCCGCCAAATATTGATGACATTAATGAAGAATTAGGGTAAATCCATGAATAAATATGATCGGATTCTTACGCAAACAATTTGTTGTTAATTGCGATTGGACAGACTTATTACGGAGAGTACAGAAGTTTCAAATATATATGGGAGTCTCATTTGTTATAATAAAAACTTTTTTATAAGCGGCAGAGCTCGTCACTTTCAGAGTGAATTAACTTCTGCATGTATACACAGGTTTATCACAAAAGAGCAAAAACGCCAGCTTCAGTCATGGCTCCACGGAAAGTGACGAAGGCAAATGTTGAAGTTACAAGTCAGGGCTCAGACAATGTCTCTGATACTTCACCCCGAAGTATCAAACCAATTTCCAACTGGTCGCAGGTGTCCAATGTTCTGTAGGTAGAATTAGTTGATTACTCAGACGATTCTGACGACAACGAAAGAGACAATTTGCACACCAAATATAAGATAGTCGTCCAGTCTGGGATGCACAGAATAGCAACCAGGCCCCGACTTCTCCCTTACTACGACATGATCCGCTGGGATTTGGATCATGTGGACCTGCCCACCAGAACAATTATGAACAGTCAGCGAGTGACTATCGGAACTTTCCGGCCAGAGCATTTACAAAACATGTATAAGATGCCTTCCACATCTGAATATACATATGGTGTGAATTTCTTGGAAGAATTCAAGGAAAAAGAGTGCGTTCAATACAAAAAAACCATGCCTGGTTTGATCAAAGACTGGGTTTCGCGAGCCGTGAAATTCAGGACAAATGAGCAGGGCATCTATTCTATTTCTTCTTTAGAGCCACAGTACAAGTATTTGGCCATGATGACATGTCGCCTGTTCGGGCGAGAAGATACCTCGCATTTCCATGTCTCTTGGGTGCCTCTCATATTTCGAGTGGTTGAAGGTTGCTCATTCAATTGGGCGAAGATGCTCTCAGACAGCTTAGCCAACAGGGTCATAGAGTATCAGGAGAAAAAGGCAGGTGGGAAACCCTCAGTGTTCTACATGTCGGCATATATCATGGATGCGATATGTTCCATGACGCCTTTCCCCTTGATGAATTGGGCTTGGAATCCAACCCAAGAAAAACCAGTGCACGAATACCATGATAAATTATGGGAAAATAAAGTTGGAAAATTCCCATACGAGATTTTCAATTGGGTGATGGTTCCCCTGCACATCATTATTTTTGGTCACCCGCCACCTCGCATATCGGATAGCGTTTCAACAGGTCTGAATGGTGTCACAGATTGGTATGTAGAAGCAGAGTTCTCATACATCAGAGTTTTCGGGGCTTCTGTTCCCCCTCATGCGCTACCTTTGTTCATTCCCGATAAACTAGCTTGTCATGAAGTTGCATGGAAAACAGTAATCGGGGGCGTAAGCAAGGAACTCAAGGGCTATTCAAAGAAGGTATGGCCTTTTTTTCCCATCGGAATGAATTCATATTCTTTATTAGATTTTGGGCATGCCAAAGCCGAGGCTGCTGCCCTGGAGGACCTAAAGTTGGCCTCCATTGAGATTAAAAAACATGATCCACAGAGAGTTGTAAGCAATCATCTGGCTCATGTTGGGCTTAAGAGATTCGAACATGAGAATTCCCCCTCGGACGACATTTTCCGAGGAGCGAAATCTTATGAAGAGGTGTTAGCCCGGATCCAATCGCTAGCACCCGAAGACACAGCATTTGTGTTAAGATTCCAAGAGCATAGGCGAAGATGTCTTCCCACTGTGTTAGGAGGTTTGGCCATTACTGAGACAAAAGATAAAAATGTTGAAGATTCTACAGAGGTAATATCTATCCCTGGACAACAACCGGAAGAGGAGCAAACAAGTAATCCCGAAACAGAGGAAAAAACTCCAGATCCTCCAAGCAAACAAATTTCAGAGGCTGAGGGAAAGACTCCAGGCCCGCCAAGCAAAGAGAGTTTGGAGGTTGAGGAAAAAACTCCAGACCCTCCAAGCAAACAAAATTCGGAGGTTGAGGAAAAAAATCCAGATCCTCCAAGAAAAAAGAATTCGGAGGCTGAAGGAAAAATTCCAGACCCACCGGGAAAGCAGATAGCAGAGGCTGAAAAAGAAGCCCCAAATACTCCAAAGGAACAGAACCATGACAATACTCCAAAAGAATCAACGAAGCAAATAGGAAAACCCATCTCCTCTGTCACACCCTTGCAGTCGGCACAGGGAGATGTTAGCGAGGGATGGATATTTGGTGAAGAAATGAGACCTATAAGGGCAGAGGAACTCCCTCCTAATGAGTTCTTTTTTGACAAAAAGAGAAAAGCTGTAGTGAAGCGAGAATTTTATCAAGAGGGAGAATCCACTGTTAAAAAATACAAAATCATGACAGATGGCAAGAGCAAGAAAAGTGACCAGCTTGCTACTGAAATCGTTGGAACACTGGGCACCTACGCTTCGGCAAATCAATTCTCGGTTGGGCAGATGAATCACCAATTAAAACGAAAGAATCACCTCATCAAGATCCTCGAGGCCAGGTTGACTACAGCTACAGAAAATGCCAAGGGCCAGGCCAACACAGAGATGGAACAGGCTAGATTGGCTAATAAAAATGAGATATAAATGCTCAAAGTCAAGCTAGAGCAAGCACATTCGGTGATTCGAGAAGGTCGGGTACAGACAAGTCAGCAGAGGAGTATGATCACAGGGTTACAGGCTCAGTTAAAGGTTGCTGAAAGAAAAATGATCGACGTAGAGGGGTTTAAATCCCGAGTGATCGATATTCGGAGCAGGATCGCTTCTGTACAGCAGAATCTGCTGGACAAAGTTGGAGTGATTTGAGAAGACTGTCTGTTGATGCATCATATTTCCGAGAATATGACCACCAGAGAAAAGAAAGCCGAAGCTGCTCGAGTCGCTTTTCAAGAGGCGGTGATAGATACCAATAACAGGTTTTCGACAGATTTTCCAGGACTCACCATCGCTGAACAAACAAGAGGTAATATTCTTTTAAAGGATTGGGAACATAATATTACTTTAAGCAAGGAACAGGCTCAAAAAGTCACCAATTCATTACAAGAAGCCTTCAATGCCATAGATGGCGAGCTTCTAGGAATGGAGAGTGGAGGTGACTCAGAGATGATAAGGCAAATGAATATAGATCAGATCTCCCTCGATCTAAAGGAGAAAAATGAAAGAGATTTGGCGGATATCTCTAAGATGTACAGGGTAGTTATGGCTCAAGTTGATAAATGTTTGATTCAACCAAGCGCACAACTCAGTGCTCTTGACATCATTAATGCACAAATAGGTGATAAACTTCCACATTTGGCCCGAGAGTGCTATTTCGCCGAGGCCAGCTGTCAAGTAGAGCCTTCACAGCTTGTATCCCAGTTCGTGGACAAATGTATCATATGTACCGAATCCACGCAAAGATAAGCACCTGGCACCTTTTGAAAATGGAGTAGAAGAGATGGAGTGATTTCGTTCCTCACAACTGCCAAACGGAACCTTCACAGCTGGTATCCAGTTTTACGGACAAATGTATAATATGCACCGAGTCATGTAAAGGCAAGCACCTGGCACTTTTTGAAAATAGAGTATGAAAGGGCAAATTTGTATAAATAGATGACGAAAAGAAGAACACCAGGCTGGACTTTTTTGGTATCGATTATAATAGAGTTTTACATTTGAAGAAGTTAATATACAAGCAATTTGAGGATTCTCGATTCCGTCCAGACTGTATTATCAAGTTTGATTCTTTATGCTTTATGTTTCATTTCATTTCGCTCATTCATAACTGATGTGCTTTGTTATAATTTAGTACGACCACTACTATAACAAAGGAATTTTGGTTTTCTGTCTCTGTCTATTGTGTTTCCTCTGCACCAGCTATCAGCGGGTGTAAGACCAATTCGCATTTTCAGAATTCTACGTTTATTCTCGGCTACGTCGGTTATTTTCTCACCAATTTCTTCTTCTGCTTATATGTGATTTTTCTTCTGACAGGAACCTCATGTTATACGCAGCTAAATGTTTCTCTTTCACATCACACTTTTATATTAAATTATAATGCAGTTACGGGAAAGGGCCTTCTTTTGCAAATCTTTATTTCATTTCAAAAACGTAAAAAAATCTCTCTTTATTTCGACCAAATTGAAACAGCACTGAAATATCTCTTTAAATTTTTTCCTACGGTTATTGTTCCTCAATGACTGTACCTGCAGCTACGCAACCTAATATTGAACCCAGGCTATCTAATCAAACACATATCGCCTTAAATATTTTCGATACAATCCTCAAAACCGCTAACACCTGGGAAGAACTCGAGCGTTCATGGGCAGCCATTGAGCGTGATATAACTGCTCAAGAGCGGTTGGAAGCTAGATGACGAGAACGTAGAAATCTGCTCTAGTTTCTCATACCGAAGGTGATGTTATCCTCGTATTCATCTTTCACATACTTTCGGATGCCTTGACACTGTACTTTAAGCCTTAGTACAAACTCAGGAACAATAGACCCCACGGGCGGTTTGGTCACCTTAAACTGGCTAAGGCACTATGTGTTTTGATAAGAGATTGACGAACGATCTCTTGGATATCACCACCTGTAGGATTAGGGGTTGCTAGCTCAACTGTGATATGTGGATCTTCGGTTGAAGTAGTTGTTGTTTGAGGTAGAATATTATCTTGTGAATGGCTTCTAGTCACTATAGGTATGCGATTAGGTGGAGGAGGAGTCTTGCGACCGCCTCATGCCATTAATTAAGTTCATTCCCTCCTTCTAGCGCCATTTGTTGACGGGCGAAATTGTTTGTCCGTCAATTGAGAGAGTGGAACCGGTCCGGGGTTGTCTAAATAACCCAAGCCATTTGGAATGAACCACCCTGACGGGTTTAACGGCTTCGTTGGCCGCTCAAAGGTCCTAAGAAAACCAAAGAGAAAACTAACCTAAACTAACTAATCTATCTAAAACAAATAAAACTAACTAAAACTAACTAAAACAAACTAACTAAAACTAAATAAAAGAAACTAAACTAATTAAAACTAACTAAAACTAACTAAAACAAACTAACTAAAACTAAATAAAACAAACTAAACTAATTAAAACAAACTAAAACTAACTAAAACTAACTAACTAAAACTAAATAAAAGAAACTAAACTAATTAAAAATAATAAACAAATTAACTAAAAACAAACAAACTAACTATTACACTAATCTAATTAAAACAAACTACTAAATAAACTAAAACTAAATATAACTATTCTAACTA
>ML787252.1:356035-368283 GCA_009831015.1 Picea engelmannii
CTATGCATTCTCATCAAGGACAATACATATTATATTACATCAATCATCAATCAATCAATCCTTTGACATCAAACAATCACTTGACATCAATAAATGACATCAATCAATCAAACCATTGACATCAATGACAACATGATCCAACAATGGCCTAAGTAATGGACTTGTTTTTGGAAAAAGTCGCACTTACTAAATTTAGCATAGAGTTGATGTTCTCTTAGCACTTGAAGCACTATCTTGATATGTCCTTCATTCTCTTCCCTATTCTTAGAATATATTAGGATTTCATTAATGAAAACCAATACAAATATGTCCAAGAACTTACTGAGTACATTATTCATTAAGCACATAAAGGTGGTTGGTGCATTGGTAAGCCCAAATGGAACCACCACAAATTCATAGTGACCATATCTTGTCCTAAAGGATATTTTGTGGATGTCTTCATCCTTAATTCAGACCTGATAGTATCCAGACCTCAAGTCAATCTTGGATAAAATTGTAGCACCCCTTAATTGGTAAAACACATCATCGATCCTTGGCAAGGGATACTTATTCTTAATGGTCATCTTATTTAGTTGTTTATAGTCCATGCACAACCTGAGTGTGCCATTCTTCTTTTTCACAAACAAGGTTGGTGCTCCCCATGGATACACACTAGGCTGAATGTATCATTTTTCCATCATTTCCTTTAGTTGTAGTTTGAGCTCAACTAGCTCTGGTGTACTCATTCTATAGAGTGTTCTAGACACCAGCACTGCTCCTAGTGCAAGTTCTATTGAAAATTCAATATCTCTTCTTAGAGGTAGACCTGGTACTTCTTATGGAAACACATCTCTATACTCTCTTAATATGGGATGGTCCTCTAGTCTTGGTTTTTTGTTCTCAACAGATTCAAACACTTGTATTGCATACAAAGGACATAATTTTCTACAATACTTCTTCACTTGCAGGGATGATATTTGTCTCACTGAGACAAGCTTTTGAATCCCTTGTAGGGTTACCTTTATCCCTTCTTCATCTTGACACTCCAAACTTTTATTGTAACAGTCCAACTTAGTTTTATGGGTAGCCAACCAGTCCATGCCAATCAACAGGTCATAAGATCCTAAAGGGAGCATGTTTAGGGTTGCTTGGGTGGGTAATCCATAATGAATTGGCATTATGGTATGACCTTTGTTACTTTTATTTTGGTTCCAGTGGATAGTTGTACCAACCATGATTTAACATGTTTAACTTGTTGCAATTTACTTTTCTCAACAGTTTGAAGGGAAACATAACTTAAATTAGAACCAAGGTCAATTAAAATGGAAACTAGATGGTTGGAAATCAAACCTTCCATATCCATCACTAAAGCTTAATGGTCATCTTGTCTATTATCCAAAGTTGCATAAATTTGTGGCAAGATCATAGCCACATCATTTATTGTGCTAGCCTCTTGGACATTGTAGACCCTCCTATTGTTCGCTTTCCTATGTGGGAAGTCCCTTAGCAAATGTTCTTCTCCACAACCCCAACATTTTAAGGGTTCTCTCTTTGTGTTATCACTCTTACCTGAGGCTACTCCAAAGGGTTTATTTCCACTCTGAGATAGGAAATTTTGTTGATATACAATTTTAGTAGGAAGGATCATCTTAGAACCTTTTCCATGGTTCTTAAATCTTGAGGGTTTAAACCCATTAATCTTGAATCCTGAATTAATTTTTTTCTTTCAGTCCTCATGGGGTTATGTCTTATTCTTGAATTGCTCATATCAATACCTTTCCTTCCAGGTTCTAAGGTCTTTGGCTCATCAAATTCAATTCTGTCTCGGAAGGACAGAGGTAATCCACTAATAAATCGTTGCATATTTACTTTTTCATCATTTATGTAGGGAACATACCTTATCAGATCAAAAAAATTGTTGATGTAGTCATCTATTGTGAGTTGTCCTAACTTGAGTTCATAGAACTTCTTAGTCTTCCCATCAAATTATTTCTCGGATAGATACTTTTTCTTGAAGTATTTCTCAAATTGTTTCCATGAGAAGTCCATCTCATGGATTCCTTTCACATTCCTAAGGTCCTCCCACCAAATGGAGGCCTTTCCATTTAGGTTGAAAATGGTTATTCGAGCCTTTAAGTTTTTAGATTAGTCATGAACTATGAAGTACTTCTTCAAGCCAAGCAGCCAAACTTTTTCTTTTCCCCCCTTCTTAATATCTCCATCGAAAGTGGGTGGTTTGGCTTTCTTGAACTCTTTATAATCATGGCTCTTGGAATGTTTCCTCTTATTTCCTCTCCTCTGGGAATGTGAGATAGTTTTTCTACTAGAGGATCCATTGGAGTTGTCAGTTTCCTCACCGGAAGATTCTTCCGATGAGTGTCTCTTAACTCCATGTTGGGCCTTCTTTGTGGTGTTTCTCCTTGTGTGGCCACTTTCAGGGCCATGCTTTCATATCTCAGGTGGACTTTGGGATTTCTCAATGTTATGTATGTCCACAACACTAGTTGTTGGTTCATGTTGCAGTTGCCTTTGTATATATGATAATCTTCACAGTAAGATTGCATTAATTTCAGTTTGGTTTTCCTGCTCTTTTATCATCCTTTCATTGTCATCCTTATAGATCTGTAATTATGCCATGAGGCTTCTTACGATTTCAGCCAAGTCTGGAGGGGTTTCCACTGCCATCCTCTCATCATATTCATATTCTCTATTGTGGGATATTTCCCCCAATTCATATTCTCTATTGTGGGATATTTCCCCCAATTCATATTCTCTATTGCGTTAATTTCAGTTTGGCTTTTTGTTCTCAACAGATTCAAACACTTGTATTGCATACAAAGGACATCATTTTCTGCAATACTTCTTCACTTGCAGGGATGATATTTGTCTCACTGAGACAAGCTTTTGAATCCCTTGTAGGGTTACCTTTATCCCTTCTTCATATTGACACTCCAAACTTTTATTGTAACAGTCCAACTTAATTTTATGGGCAGCCAACTAGTCCATGCCAATCAGCGGATCATAAGATCCTAAAGGGAGCATGTTTAGGGTTGCTTGGGTGGGTAATCCATAATGAATTGGCACTATGGTATGACCTTTGTTACTTTTATTTTGGTTCCAATGGATAGTTGTACCAACCATGATTTAACATGTTTAACTTGTTGCAATTTACTTTTCTCAACAGTTTGAAGGGAAACATAACTTAAATTAGAACCAGGGTCAATTAAAATGGAAACTAGATGGTTGGAAATCAAACCTTCCATATCCATCACTAAAGCTTGATGGTCATCTTGTCTATTATCCAAAGTTGCATAAATTTGTGGCAAGATCATAGCCACATCATTTATTGTGCTAGCCTCTTGGACATTGTAGACCCTCCTATTGTTTTGTTTCCTATGTGGAAAGTCCCTCAGCAAATGTTCTTCTCCACAACCCCAACATTCTAAGGGTTCTCTCTTTGTGTTATCACTCTTACCTGAGGCTGCTCCAAAGGGTTTATTTCCACTCTGAGATGGGAAATTTTGTTGATATACAATTTTAGTAGGAAGGATCATCTTAGAACCTTTTCTGTGGTTCTTAAATCTTGAGGGTTTAAACCCATTATTCTTGAATCCTGAATTAATTTTTTTCTTTCAGTCCTCATGGGGTTCTGTCTTATTCTTGAATTGCTCATATCAATACCTTTCCTTATAGGTTCTAAGGTCTTTGGCTCATCAAATTCAATTATGTCTCGGAAGGACAGAGGTAATCCACTAATAAATCGTTGCATATTTACTTTTTCATCATTTATGTAGGGAACATACCTTATCAGATAAAAAAAATTGTTGATGTAGTCATCTATTGTGAGTTGTCCTAACCTAAGTTCATAGAACTTCTTAGTCTTCCCATCAAATTATTTCTCGGATAGATACTTTTTCTTGAATTATTTCTCAAATTGTTTCCATGACAAGTCCATCTCATGGATTCCTTTCACATTCCTAAGGTCCTCCCACCAAATGGAGGCCTTTCCATTTAGGTTGAAAATGGTTATTCAAGCCTTTAAGTTTTCAAATTAGTCATGAACTATGAAGTACTTCTTCAAGCCAAGCAGCCAAGCTTTTTCTTTCCCCCCTTATTAATATCTCCATCGAAAGTGGGTGGTTTGGCTTTCTTGAACTCTTTATAATCGTGGCTCTTGGAATGTTTCCTCTTATTTCCTCTCCTTTGGGAATGTGAGCTAGTTTTTCTACTAGAGGATCCCTTGGAGTTGTCAGTTTCCTCACCGGAAGATTCTTCCGATGAGTGTCTCTTAACTCCATGTTGGGCCTTCTTTGTGGTGCTTCTCCTTGTGTGGCCACTTTAAGGGCCATGCTTTCATATCTCAGGTGGACTTTGGGATTTCTCAGTGTGATGTATGTCCACATCACTAGTTGTTGGTTCATGTTGCAGCTGCCTTTGTATATATGATAAGCTTCGTAGTAAGACTGCGTTAATTTCAGTTTGGTTTTCCTACTCTTTTATCATCCTTTCATTGTCATCCTTATAGCTCTGTAATTATGCCATGAGGCTTCTTATGATTTCAGCCAAGTCTGGAGGGGTTTCCACTGCCATCCTCTCATCAGATTCATATTCTCTATTGTTGGATATTTCCCCCAATTCATGGTGTGACACCATACCTTATGTTGTAGTTTTCCTACGATCCACTAACTTCTTGAGTGTTGATAAAACATTTTATGTTAGTTAATGATCTACTAGTTTATGTACAACACGCAGTTCAGATTTTGCAAAACATATAACAACAATAGAAAGTTGCATTCCTCTCTTCAGTAGAGGTTTAAATAAGATTCTTAAGAAAGGGGTAAGATAGGGTGTCACCGCTAAAATTCTTCAAATAAGACTTTTATGTGAATCGTTCATGATCCCAAGTAGGCCAAGTTTTGTTGCCTGCTCTGATACCAATTTGTAACACACCTGACCCTTAAGTACCCTTTCTAGGGATGAGGCATCAAAAAAAAATTACTTTAATCATCTTGAATCCTCTTTATGAAGTCTCCATCCTCTTTTACTCATCCTCAACTTTCTAATGACTGCTACCAGGCTCAAATCCGATCTTTGGTTTGCAAGTTATGGCCTCCCGAAGCTCTTCGGGTGTTATAAGGACCACGTGGCACCCACGTGGATCCATCTCATTCATACCACCCCCAAGTTCCTACATCCATGGTGGAAGTCCATCCATCGTCCAATCCAACGGTAGAACTTACTCTTCATTTAACACCTAAAATTGAGGGGATTTCGATGTTCGGCGTTGAACGCCCCTTTTCCTTTTTGCTTGCATATTCCCCAGAGTGCTGAAATCCAGAACTCCCAAAAGAGCCCGAAATATCACCACATGGCTCTGGCCTTCAGTCTATTTGCCTTATCTATGACACTACCCTCCAAACCTCTGGAGTTTCGAAGTCTCAAACTCCCGAAGGGTCCACCCTTACACATGTTGGTGCATTAAACGAAAATGCAAGGACAGGTGGGTCCCAAATACTCCACCCGCCAATAAGCCATGGGAATACATGCCAAGGGGGGTGACATGCAACAAGGTAGAGATGACACGTGGCCCCTCTAGTGGGTGACACATGTCATGTTCTAATGGGCATATAGGGTCTGCAAAACGTACGAATCCAGGTGACACATGGCACGCCAAACATGGTTCCATGTCACCCTAGGTGACGTCAGTGTGCTACATCACTCTGAAGTGATAGCCTTCCAACACCATTGGATTTCATGGTCAAGATGTGTCCATGTAGACTCATTGATCTACGGCCTTCGTTACTTCATAACTTCATCATTTGGGGGATTCTTTGTGTGACTTCCTCCTTGCTCAGCATTGGGCTCACCATGGTCTAGATCTAATGGTCATGGGAGATCCTAAAAGTTCCTCAGATCTATGTCTCTTATCACTTTGTGAATTCAACATTCGGGTGTTCTTCTCGCTTACCATCCCCTTTCTCCCGGAGCGGTCAACATCGGACTGACCTTGGCATAGATCCAACGTCCAGGGAAGATCCCGAAGAAACCCTAGGTCTATGGTTCTTGTTAATTCGTAGCTCCGACATTCATGGATTTCAACGTTATGACAGCTTTGTTCTCCCGAAGTAGGACTTCGTCGAAGTACTGTACTTGAGTCCCTCTATTGGTCGATCAGATGGTTAAGATGGTTCTCAACAAACTCCCCAGATCCACAGCTCATATTAATTTGCAACCTCGACATTCGAGGAATTTGGTGCTATGACACCTTTGTTCTCCCGAAGTAGTCAACGTTGGACTGACCTCAACGTAGATCCAACGGCCAGGGAGACTCTTGAATACCCTTGGGTTTGCAGCTCACGTTACTTCACGATTGGTAAAGTGATCAGTGAGACAAGTCCATCTGTCATAGTTAGGGACACTGCCACATGTGAGCTAACCTTGTGGGTAACTGTAGAAACATGTTTCCTTCGACCGGTTTGAAAGTGGTAAGGTCATAATACCCCGGAGCTTCGAACTCTTGGAGTTCCGAATCCAAAATTTTTTATCTCCTTTCGGGCCTAATGCAGGGTTCCCAGACCTTGGTCATATGAAATCTTAGACACACCTCAAGGCTACACACTCAACACTTAGCCGCGGTTTGGTTAGAATTGCAGACATAAGCACTTTTTCACACAAATGAAAGGTTTGAAGGAGGTGTCCTCCTTCCCTAGAGTTCGCACTTAGCGACTTGAGAAGGGTGAGTTAAGAGGTCTATATGACCGATGTTTTTCTAGCGAAGTATGCCCAGACTCCTATATCGTGAAATCATTCCTTGGGAAGAATTTCCTTAGGAAATTTCCAGCCAATGCAGAGATCATATCTCATTCTTAGACTCGCTTACAGACCCACGTCCCATAACTCTCTAACTACTAAGTTGAGGCAACCAGAAGACCATTCAAAAACATGGGTTCACGGAGAAACAACAAACATTTCTACCTTAATCATTCAATACATGTTTTAGTAATAAGCTTGCATATTCAATCATCATTTCCATTCCAATACACAGAATATGAAAATACTTATCAGAAACCAGAATCATGAAGCGACTGATAAAAGGGGTGCATGTTTCCACCCAACCGTAGGCACGACCACTCCTGAACGGATTTATCATTGGCCACCCCCTAGCTAGACCACGATGCTCTAAGAGAGACTCTTTCTTCTTGCTCGGCGATAGTCAGGGACGAAGGTTACTCTCCTCCTCCCACGAGAACTTAACAAATGGTTTTCCATGTACCAAGAAAGGGGTTCTACAACGAGTATTTCCACAATCACTCGTCAACCTCGTTTATCAACTTGGACTAAAAACACTGACAGTAGCTTCTTGCGCCCAAAATGAGCTTGTTTCTCAGTTCTCCCTCGAGCCAGAGAGATGCAAGCATTCTTTCCTCATTCTCGGAGATTGGTCTCTCGACACTCTTCCTCGCAGATCTCCTCTGCCCATGAAATTACTTCCTTTCTTGCCTTCCTCGGCACGATTGCATGGGTCTGAATCCCCAACTCGTGGTCGGGTCTGGAATCCTTGCAGATGGGTACTCTGTCCCATATCCTCATTAACTCTTGAGGAGGATTTTCCAACTACCGGCCTGATTGGTAATTCATTTTTGGGTCTGAGGATTGTTCTGGGTATGAGCAATTAAATCCAGTAAGGTACTGGTTTGGTGGGGGTCATCTCAACCATTTTTGGTTCCCCTCACCATCTCTCTCATAGCATCAGGGTATATCTTGGAAAACCCTCTTTTCAACAGTTGTGCAAAACTATCCATTTTTAATTAATAACATAAATATATGCATTACCTTTTATAACAAAAGGTTCATCAAATCCAGCAGTCACACATATTTATTCTTCCACGGTCTTTTGACAATGTATAGCTATATTTACAAGTTGGGGGAAATAGGGGTATTACAATAAATTTTATGGAAAATAAGATGTTATGGAAACATGTAAATTTCATGGAAAAATAAGATGTTATTCAAAATAAGAAAGTTACATTATTATCTTGAAATTATATTCATAGTTTATGCATTAAAATTAAGTGCATGCACAGAGAGTATTTGGATGCTACAGCTTTGACCAATAGCAAAACCAATGGCTAAGATGTGTATTTTATTTCATTTGATTTATCCCATGTATACATTAGAGTTTATAGAATATATTATATGTAAGTTTGTATGGAAAATGAGATGTTGAAAGTGACATTTAAATTTGTATAAGAAATGAGATGTTCAAAGTTATGTTGTTTTGACATGATATTGATCACTTTCTTATACTCTTATATTTATTTCATCAAAAATTGTTAGATTTGTAGTTTCCACTTGTTAAGTTTTTTAGGATGTTGAATTTATTTATACACTCAAAATGTAATTTAATTTAAGCAACAAAAAAAATATAATTTCACCAAAATTTATATAATCGAATTCTAAAAAAATCCAAAAAATAAAAAGTTTACACTACATATTTTTATTTAAAATCATAACAACTCTCCTCCAAGCCTCTTATATTCTTCATATTCTCCACATCACAAGACAACCAACCATTTTAAAAATACCATATAATTAAAGTGATATCACCCATAAAAAAATCTTATCTTGTCTATGCAAACACTCATAAAAAAAAAAAATGATGATGATAAATTATAAGAAATATTTTCAAAGCTAATGCATTTTTGGACTGTAGCTTCCACTGATGATAAATTATAAGAAATATTTTCAAAGCTAATGCATTTTTGGACTGTAGCTTCCACCTTGCAGTCAACCATTATTGACCGCTTATTACCTTGTTGCTTTAGTTGTATTAGTTGATGCATTTTGCTAGTTGACTCCCCATTAGTTCCAAAGTTTACGAGTGTTTTGGAATATCCTTTATTAATTTTCTTTTTCAAAATTAAAATTTTTTTTTATGAATTTAAAAAAAAAAAAATTAATTAGCGGAACATGTGACTAAATAACCTTATTGGAAAGAAATATTATTTAGTTATTTGTTATATTTTAATATTAATTTTTTAAATGAATAAATCTAATTAGGAATGAAAATTCACATGGTATTCATATACACTTTGCGTGGACCTAATGGTTAAGAACATGTGTTTTCTCGTAAAAAGTCACAGGTTCAAATCCAGAGAGGAATAGAGTATGTATACCTTCGTAAACTTTACCATCGAATTGCTAGACAAAAACACATAAAAATCCAAGATATATGTCTATTATTTTTAACAAACACTTATGAGTTGTACATTTATCATTCCACTTTCAATTCTAAGGGGTTTAGGCTTAGCTATCAACTGGGGTAATTATTAATGAATCATTAACGGATCATACGACTATAGAAAAGCTAAAGTATTCTTACATCTAAGGATCGATTCATGTAACATTTAGAAAGCACGGGGCACCTCAGGTAAATTGGCTCCGATTCATGTGAATGAGGCTGGCTCCGATTTGTTTCTCGCTTCGTCTAGTCACAAGCTCGCTTCACCCAGCTCAAAACTACAGTGGCAATATTTACCACCCATGCATGAGCTAAGACCAAAATGAAGAAAAGTCGCCATCGAAGTAAGCGAGGTTAGGCGTAGTATGGTTGGTGACAAAATGAATTGAAATACATGATGATTCAACACACACAAGAAGTTCAACTACATTCAACACCTTTGGTTGTGCAAGTTAGACGTTGATCCAAAAATCACTTCACTTGACTTCCCACCCACAAGGTTGATTAAATTAAGACACACAACCTCTTTGAAAACATAAGACACTCAACTTGATTAAATTATGGCACAAATTATAGTAGTATAAATTCACTACAACTGCAATATGTTATTAATGTAAAGATATAGCATGTTTGCATGGCAACACAAAGAAGTGGTAATTGAGATCAATAAGGAATCAAGCAACATTGTTTATCAAACAGTTGTATCTTGAGATGAAGTTCCATTTAAATAATTTGTTCTATCTCCACTTACTTGGTTGGTCGTAGAGTCATTTTGAGATCAAGATATAGTGCCAAGATAAATAATTAATCAACATTCTAGGCGCTTGCACAAAGATAATGGTTGAAAAAGTGCAAAAAGTGTGTCCCAGAATGCACAAATGCATGAACGTGTGTTACATGTTCATGAATTTTAGCTCTAGCATTCTCTGAACCATTATCCATGCTACCAAGTCAAAGATAGGTAGGCATTCCTAAAAACGTATGAGCATTCTTAAGAACGTGTGTGCATTCCTAAGAATGTGTGTGCATTCATAAGAAAGTGTGTGTGTTCATGTTTAGGCAAATGTGTGTGCATGTTCTTGTTTGGGCTTTTTTTTTAAGTCGTCTTTGGTCCATTTCACTAACAAACCACACCTCATGTTTTAAGAGTTACTAAGCAAATTAAGGAGTGGAAATTAATGAGATCTTGACAATGCACTGGTAGACTTTGCTGATGTGGTCATCAAGTGGTTCCACATAAGTATTTTGTTTGAGTTTGATTATTTTTTATTTGATAATTTCACTACATTCTAAATAAATAAAATAAAATAAAATAATTTCCTTATAATATTGGAGCATACATAATGAACATGGAGCATAGAGAAATACCAAACCCAACATCACCACATAAAGACACACCAAACCCCAACCTAGAACCCACAAACATAAACATTGCAATTGATGCAAGGTTGAGGTCTCTAAGGACCCTTATACAAGACTTGAGAAAAACAAGAGTCACAGCTATCACTAGCCACATCCCTAGACACCATTTTTATTCTATTGCAAATGCCCAAGGCTAGTTAACATGCATTTCTAATTATAGGGACAAAATGTTTGAATTTTATAGGATGGGTCTATATAAAAACCAAGTAGGAGACCTCAACATTTTAAAACAAGTTGATGATATTTTTTATTAAGCCAAGAGCTGGATTACAGCCAGGAGACACAAAGAGACGCAATTGTATGGGATGGTGCACCTACCAACCATTTTTAGAAAATTGGGTGGATAAGTGGTTTATGATGTTTGGAAAACATTCTTATAATAATATGGATGTGCCTTTGTATTTCCTTAGAAAATTGTTGGCGGAGTTTTGTTTAGGTCATCATGTCAACTACTTTGACATTGGTGAATTCTAGGGGGTGTGTCATAGATCTACATAGGATAGAGAAAATTCTAGGAATGACCCATTAGGTCCTTGTCCTCCTAGGTGGAGGCCTAAATCCCCTACCCAACATCCTCCCATGGAAGAAAAATTCATACAAAACCAAACATCCAAACCCACCTTGAGCCATACCCTAGCACAACACAACACATTCATAGCATTATCCCACCAAGGGGGACCTTTAGGTAATGTTTGAGTAGGGGTTTGGCCTTTAGACCCTGCAGCAAAGTTTGGTCATGAGAGGGCATATGGAAAGACTAGGTGTTCCCATCTTAATTCATGTGACCCTTACAAATGCTCAAGTTGTAGGAAAACTTGTTATCAGTTGAAGGAGGACACTCGAGATGAAAGTTTCATGGAGTTGACTATCTTGATTATCTCTATGTTCTTGATTAATTATATATATAGGTTGTTGATATCACTACATCAATGGAGAAAAATAGCATTGATGTATCTATAAGTTTCAAAGGTCCGGTATCTAGGCATAACATCTGCAAACATCATATAATTAGATATAGAAAAAGAAAAAAGAAAAAAAAAGAAAAAAAAAAAAAAATATATATATATATATATACCACTATCTATCTTAGGTGCCTTCACAATCCAATGAAAGCCCCTAGTGGTAAATCGATGATTGGTCACTAGAATGCCTCTTCACAGATCGTGGACAAGGGATTTCTGGCTTCAAACAGTCAAGAGATGAATCACAGTTTGAAAGCATTGGGTGTTCCTTCAAATTACTGATCTTTACCTAGGCATTAACCCCCAAAAGAAGGTGTGTCCCTTGTACTAGAAAATCACATCTTCTAGAAAGGATTTAAAGCTCCCTAGGATAATGTCAAGGTTTCAATGAGAAACAACTATGGAGTGTTGTTTGGATGCCTAACCCAACAATACTAACCTAGAATCTAAATTGTTTTGGGTCCTATTGAGAGGATTTAATTGGTTAGATTAATTGATTTCTTGAATATATATATATATATATATATATATATAATTGTTTTTTCTTTTTCTATATCTAATTATATGATGTTTGCAGATGTTATGCCTAGATATCGGACCTTTGAAACTTATAGATACATGATTTTTTTTTTCTCCATTGATGC
>ML787252.1:368439-397334 GCA_009831015.1 Picea engelmannii
ATATATATATATATATATATATATATATATATATATATATATATATATATATATAATTGTTTTTTCTTTTTCTATATCTAATTATATGATGTTTGCGGATGTTATGCCTATATACCGAACCTTTGAAACTTATAGATACATCAATGTTATTTTTCTCCATTGATGCAGTGATATCAACAACCTACTCATTCGATATACCACACACACAGGTATGGTGGAATGAGTGATTAATGAATTAAAATGGTCCTTCCTCAAAGAGTTTGTCATATGTTTTCAGTGCATGCTCTAGATGCTTTTAGTTTGAATGTGCATGTGTTGAAAAATGAATGTTAACTTGATATTGCTCAACCAAGTATGCACTTCCACTTTGTTGCAATAATTATATTGTGGGGTATAATTGTGGCCTTTATTTAATGTTGTGAGAGTTGATCTGGAGGTTCAATCTCTAAATTTATATATTGCATGTTCTTTTAAGTGCACCTGTAGTGATTTCACTAATATATACTTTTCCATAGGAACACGGAATTTTACAAACACCTTTCAATTTCCCATGATCTAATGAGTCCTTCACAAAGTCTACAAATATTCTAATGGCATTTGTGGGAGTGAAGGCTATCATGATATTCCTACTTCGTAGTATTTTTCTATTTTTATTTTTGGTACCTTTGATATATAGAAACATGAAGTTTGGGATATCCACCTTCATATGTAAGTGTCCTATGTTCATTTCTTTGTGTATTGTCTTGCCAATCTGCCAATATTGGTAATAATTCATTCAAAAAACCATTCTAAGGTTATCTAGTTCATGTTTCAAGTGTTTTTCATCCAAGATTACTGTGGCCCTTGTGGAAAGGTTGTAAATGATGCTTACTTTTTAAAATGGTTGGTGAAGATAGTCTACATGAAAGTATCTTTCTGTGTGTGATTTCCACCTATAAACTTGATACCTAAATCTCCCATCCCCCTTCTTGCTAAGTATTACATACAAAAATTGAATTTGGTTGTCCCTCTATATCTCAATGGTGAATTTAAAGTGCTATGTGAGGCTATTTATGTGTTCAAATAAGCCTTCAATATCCTCTCTAGTATGTCCCTATTTGGTGAAGGTATCATCCACGTGTCATTTCCATGCTCCTAGGGTGAGTGGAAAGGATTTTAAAGCCCTTACTTCAAGTTGCTCCATGTAGATGTTGCAACTACTAGTTGTTAGAAAATAGGATCGCAAAGCAATAAAAAAAAACAAATGCAAAAATTAAACACATAAGATACACAATATAATAGAGACATGAATATATGTGCTTCACCCAAAGTGGGCGACGTCCACCAGATAAATTGTCATCCCTTCCTTTATTATTATCCAGCAAATGAAGGGATACAACCTACAGCATACCCGTTGTAACTTCCTCTTCTTTTATCATAGTCTCCTCTCTCATAAAACAATATTCACTCACATTCCCAACCACAATACAATTCCCTCATACATAAAATAGTTTTTCCTTATAGGAAAGAAAACACTAACATAAATTCTATTGTCGGATCTACAACCTAATGATGAATTGTTCAGATTGACTATGAAATTAAAATATTTTACAAGGCAATTTTCCCAAAAATTTATCTTCGGGGGCACTACCCTTGAACCCCCGCCAGGGGGGGCTCCAAAAGATTTTCATCACCCTCCTGGAAACAGATGTCGGGGATAAATCCCCCCAACATCCCCCTATCAGGAAATGGGACCCAAACATGGTTGAAACAATACCTCTGAATCAGGAAGATAACCAGGCTCCACAACCAACAATCTCCCCCTTGGAGACTGATCACAACAACTCCACTATTGGTGTACCTGATGGACTATGATCCACCTTGGACCTGGAAAGTTTCTCATCTTCAACTTCATGCTTAAATTCGAACTGAAACTGAGCAGGAACTCAGTTTCTCCCTGGTTACTACCTTTATTAACATGTCTGGAAGATTCTAGCTAGTATGTATCTTTTCCAACTTCAATTGTCCATCTTCCAAAATGGATCATATGAAGTGGTACTTGAGTTGTATATGTTTAGTCTTAGAATTGAAGGTTGAGTTATTTCCAATATGAATGGCACTTTGGTTGTCACAGTACAACATGTTATTCTCTTGTTGCTTTCCCAATTCCTCCATAAACCTTCATAACCAAATCATCTCTTTACTAGCCTCTATAGCAGCAACATATTATGCTTCCATTGTTGAAAGTGAAACAACCTTTTGTCGTTTCTAAATCCAACTTATTTTTGTTCCACCTATAGTAAAAATCTACCGTGTGGTTCTCCTCCTGCGATCTTTATCACTTTCCATATCTAAATCAATAAATCCATGTAGAACAATTTTTGAACCTCCAAAACATAATGCATCAGTATTAGTACCTCTCAAATACCTGAGAATCCACTTTACTGTCTCTCAATTTTCTTTACCTAGATTGTTCATATACTTTATCACAACTCCCACTACATGTGCAATATTTGGTTGTGTACACACCATCGCATACATCAATCTACCAAATGTTGATGAATAAGAGACCCTGGACATGTATTATATCTGCTCCTGTGTCTTGGGACACATTTCCATGGTTAATTTGAAATGGTTGGACAAAGGTGTACTAATCGGTTTTGCATTCTGCATTATAAACATGTCCAACACATTCTCTATGTAATCTCCCTAAGATAATGTCAATTTGCATTTTTTCTTGTCTCTTGTTATTCTCATACCAAGGATTTTCTTTGCAGTGCCAAAATCCTTCATCGCAAATGAATTATCTAATTTCATTTTGAGCACATTTATATCGTTCATGTTAGACCTTGCAACAAGCATTGCATCTACATATAATAGAAAGATAATATATCTCCCATTTGCTAGCCTCTTAAAATAAACATAGTGATCAGAGTGACATCTACTATAACATTTTTCTTTCATAAACTTGTTAAATTTAAAATACCACTACCTTGGAGCTTGCTTTAGGCCATACAAGCTCTTCTTCAACCTGCATACCAACTTCTCCTTCCCTTTGACCTCATACCCTTGTGGCTGCTACATACAAATATCTTCCTCCAAATCCCCATGGAGAAAAGTCGTTTTTACATATAATTTTTCAAGATGAAAATCTTCTACTACCGCAAGACTTAAAATAGTCCAATTGAAGTAGTTTTAACAACATGAGAAAATATTTCATCAAAATCTATACATTTCTTCTGTGCAAACCCCTTTACAAAAAGGTTGGCCTTGTACCTCTTTTTACCTCTATCTTCTTCCTTCAACCTGTAAACCCATTTATTTTGCGATGCTCTTTTTTCTATAGGAAATTGAACCAAGTCCCATGTCCAGTTATTTACCAAGGAGTCAATTCCATATTTCATGCCTTGTTCCCACTTGTTTTTAGTGTCTACCTGCATTGCCTCTTCATAACTTTATGGTTCACCAAAATCAATCGACAATAAATAATACAATGAAGGAGAGTATCATTCAGGAGGTCTACTTAACCTAGTAGATATCCTAACAACACTTGTAGGATTTTGAGGTACTTGTTTCTTATGTTGGTGTACATTTTGATTTTCTGGTACCTTTGGAATTTCATTTTCTTTAATTTCAACAAGCATTGTTTATTCTTTGTTTTCATTTTCCTATTTTTTCCCCTACAATTGATATTTGTATGTGACCTTTTCATTGAATACCACATCTCTACTCCTAATGATTTTGTTATGTTCATAATCGCATCAGAGATAACCAAAATTATTAACATTGTATCCAATAAAGGTAAACTTCTTGGATTTTTCCTCAAGCTTTGTTATATTTTCTTTATCAATATGGGAAAATGCTTCACAACCAAAAGTATTCATAAATGAGTAGTTTACCCTTTTACATGTCCATCCCTCCTCTGGAATGCCACCATCCAATGATCTTGAAGTCCCTCCTTTTATTAAGTAAACAACAATATCTACAACATCTTCCCAAAACTGTAATGGAAACCCTCCATGCAATCTCATACTCCTTGCACGTTCCATGATTGTCATGTTCATCCTTTCTGACACCATTTTCTTGTGGTGTTCCTGGAATTTTCTTCTCTCTACGAATCCCATGGTATGAATAGTAATTATCAAACTCCTTGCTACAATATTCACCCCCATTATTTGATATGAGACACTTCAACATTTTTCTTGTCTCATTCTCAACCAAAGATTTCCATTTCTTAAAAGTGTCAAAAACATCAGATTTTTGTCGAATGCAATAAACCCAAGTTTTCATAGTTGCATCATTAATAAAATTAACATAAATGAGAGCCACCAAGAGATGATACCTGAGTTGTTCCCCATACATCTATATGCACAAGCTCTAACTTTTCACTCTTTTTTTCCTTCCCAACTCTGATAAATTTGACTCTCTTATGTTTTCCATAAACACAATGCTCGCAGAAATCCAAATTAACTTGTTTAAGATATGGCAACAAATTCCTTTCATGAGTTATCTGCATCCCCTTCTCACTCATGTGTCCAAGCCTATGATGTCATAGTGTTGTATCCACTCATGTAAAAGTTAAAGTGATGAAAGATTCAGCATTACCAGTACATATATACAATGTACCTACCTTCTCTCCTTTTTCTATTACCAGTGATCCTTTAGAGACCTTCCATGCCTTTTTTGTAAAAGTAGATATACAGCCTTCACTTCCCAACTTCCCTGTTGAAATTATATTTATTCTCAAATTTGGAACATGTGTCACCTCTTTCAGTAACCATTGGTTTCCATTCTTTAACTTTATTTGTACCTTACCCATTCCAACAATTTTACACGATTCATCATCACCCAAATAAAACTGCCCAAAATCACCTTAAACGTAATCTAAAAATATTTCCTATGGAGTGTGGAATGAAATGAATCCCATGAATTTAATCCCCAAGAATTAGTAATATTATCTAAAGAAATAATCAAAGCATCTTGTAACACATGTTGGAGAAGGCTATTTTGGATAAGTCTTGGGAATCACACAGGAACGAATCACGTGACATTTTGGCAAAGTAGCAACACACGCAGAAAGCAACTAGTGCATTATCAAGAGTTGGTGCGCAAGAAATGGGAGTTAGTTAGGAGTTTGGGGACATTATGACCATTTTGTAACCACATTGTAATGGGCTTATCCCTATTGTAAAACTATAAATATGTATGGGTTTTTGGGTAGAAAGTAGTGAATGATGAGTCATAAGTGAGGAGTCAAGTATGCAAGAGTGAAGAATTGGCTAAGTGTTTGGGTGTTTTGAGTGATGACTGAGGTTTTCGGAAGTTAGGATCACATTGTTGCAGAACAGCTGAGGAAGGTTTGGGTAATGTTAAGTAATACATCTTTTGTAATCACATTATGCAGTTGTAAGGAGATTGCAATGAATAAAATAAGAAGCTAGTCATTGTGGACGTAGCCCAGTTCGGGGTGAACCACATTAAAACCTTGTGTCTTGATGTGTTGTTTTTTCTGTGTTATGTTCCTGATGCATATGATGTTTATTGTTACTATGCAATGATGATAAATGTTTAGTATTATGAATATGTCATTGATATATATGGTTACATTATTTTTCACTTAAGTTAATGTTGAATGAATGAAGGTTAAGTGGATTAATGTCGCGCACAAGGTATGTCGAATGATCATTAAAGGTTAAGTAACATAAACTACGCACATATTAGATGAATGGATAATGCATAGTATGGTTATGTTGAATGATTCACTTCTCCCACTGCAGAAACTTGGTTTCTATAGCCCCTATAAATGCCTTGGGTGAGACTTCAATTTCTTATAGGTGATGTTGAAAGGGTCGGTGCCTAAAGGCTGTGTTAGTTTATTAATGATTAACCCTAGGTCTTCCCATTGCACGCCAACAAATGGTTCAATTTCCAGGAATGAGATCTGTAACTGAGGAGAATGTTTTGGAGGCCGAAAACAAGAAGCTATATTCAGAAATAAATTAGCTAAGGGTGGAGCAACAAGCTCGCATGAAAAATATTGAGTTATTGCAAGAGGAATCCTATAAGGTGATCGTGGAGTTAGAAACCACTCAAGGCAAGGTCAAGTAGGTAGCGCGGGAAACTGCTAAAAATTTGAATATTCACATAACTATAGAAATGGCTGAGGAAATTGTACAGTAAGAAGCATGAGTCTGGGAAAAAGTTGCAACGAGCAACGATACACTACAAAATTTCTTGGAAACCTGGATGCAAGCCTGAATTGGCTCAGGACGAACCACATATTAGTGTTGAGGGCCTGTTGGAGCAGGCTATTTTGGATACGTCTTGGGAATCGCACGACATTTTGGAAAAGCAGCAGCGCGCGCGGAAAGCATCTAGTGCATTATTAGGAGTCAATGCACAAGAAACGTGAGTTAGTTAGGATTTTGGGGACATTATCTCCACTTTTTAACCACATTGTAATGGGATTATCCCTATTGTAAAACTATAAATATGTATGCATGTTTGGGTAGAAAGTAGTGAATGATAAATCATAAGTGAGGAGTCAAGTATGCAAGAGTGAATAATTGGCTAAGTGTTCAGGTGTTTTTAGTGATGACTGAGGTTTTTGGGAGTTAGGCTTGCATTGTGGTAGAATGGCTAAGGCGGGTTTGGGTAATGTTAATTGATACATCTTTTTGTAAGCACAGTGTGCAGCTGTAAGGAGATTGCAATGAATAAAATAAGAAGCCAGTAGTTATGGACGTAGCCCAGTTTGGGGTGAACCACGTTAAAACCTTGTGTCTTGATGTGTTTTTTTGGTGTGTTATGTTCCTGATGCATATGATGTTTACTGTTACTGTGAAATGATGGTAAATGTTTAGTATTTTGAATATGTCACTGATATATACTATCACAATCTTGTGCACTTAATGAATCAATGTTGAATGAATGAATGTTAAGTGGAGTAATGTCGTGCATAGGGTATGTTGAATGATCATTAAAGGTTAAGTAACATAAACTATGCACACAATAGATGAATGGATAATGCATAGTATGGTTATGTTGAATTCTTCACTTCCCCCCACTACAGAAACTTGGTTCTTATAGCCCCTCTAGATGCCTCGGTTGAGACTTCACTTGCTTGTAGGTGATTCCAAAAGGGTCATTGTCTAAGGGTTTTCTTGATTTATTAATGATTAACCCTGGGTCTTCCCATTGCGCACCAACAACACATCACCTGCTACATTTTCTTCCAGTTTTTGCTCATGCTTTCCATCTCCTTATTTATTTGGAGATCTGCAGTCTTTATTCAAATGTCCTTTCTTCCCACAATTCCAACACTCGATCTTTACTAGTCTGAATTTGGATCTTCCCTTACTAGAATTCGTGCAGTTCCCTAGGATCTTTCCTTGTTCCCTTTGTCTTCCCCTATTCTCCACAATCAGTACATTACCTGATGTCTCGCCTATACTTTTATATCGCATTTTCTCACTAAGAATAACATCAACAACATCATCAAATTTCATAATGTTTGAACCGAAGACAGAGTTACCTACAGCCATAACCAAACCATTCCATATTTCTGGCAATGAGCACAATATTAGAATATCCCTAACCTCATCATCAAAGTTCACTCCTACATAAATTAGTTGATTAGTAACTGTATTAAATTCATTTAAATGATCAACAACATACCCACCTTCTGACATATTCATATTAAATAATTGCTTCATTAGAAATGCCTTTTTGGAGGCTGAGGGTTTTTCATATAGTTTATCCAATGACTTCATCAGATCCTCCATTGTATTTTCTTTTGAAATTTTGAAGGCCACCAACGTTGTTAAGCACAACCGTATCATTCCTAATGTATTTTTGTTAAGAACTTCCCATTTTCCATCCTTCATACTCGTCGGTTGCTTGAATTTCCTACCCAACAGTAGGAAAATATCCTTCTGATATCCATTTGCATCTTCCTTAATTGGTAGTTTTGGTCATTAAATTCCTCAACCCTAAACTTTCCATCTTCCACCATTTCTCTGTAATGTCCCATACCAACTAATGGAGGATGAATCAATAGTCTATATGACTCCCATAGGCTATAGTCAATAAGAAAAAGGGAGTCAAGGAGATTTATTTGGTGTCACTAGGTTAAAATAATGGAAAATCCAAAAAGTGACATTAAATAAAATAAATGATTATATTTAATTGGAATTGGAGGGAAAAATAAAGTAAGGGTTTGATTTGGTCAAAAAGAGGAAATATCTAGAAGGCCCAAGGAAGGATAAATAGAGGGCTAACCATTATATTTGGAATTATGATTTAATATATTATTAGAGTGCTCTTATAGCCATTGTTTTCGTTGGGGTTTTGGGAAAAACCCTTCCACTATAGGTTTAGTTTTGGTGGTGCAATATCCACCCTAGCTAGACAAAGAGAAGAATTCATCTAAAGCTCTCATTGAAGTTCATTATTGTGTTTGGTTTCTTGTTGGAGAGAGTTGGGAGGAATATCGTCTTGCGTAGGGTGTTTACGGAGAGTTTCAAGAGGAGGAAAAACATTCGATCTGCAAGTGTCGAAGGGTTTTCATGCATCTGTGGGAGGAGACACCCCCACAGGTTAAGCTAGGGTTGTCCTATGAGGCCCAATTAGATGTCTCGCAGTCGTCCTGCAAGGACCTATGCAAATTGGGGTTATAGTAGTTTGTCGGATCGGGTTTGTGAGGGGCTGAGGACAGGATTGGAAGGCCTCTTGCAAAGTGGATCATAGTAGTGTCAGGATCAGTGAGTCTTGGGACAATGGATTGGCATCATTCTAGGCTTTCTTGTGTTGTTTCTGTAGTAACTTTTGTAGTTTCATGACATCCATTAGATTTGTGTTTCTTAGGAGTATTCTGCAATTGTTATTACAACCATTAGATATTATTGTACTACTTTTGTGAGTTTCCATCCATAATAATATGTCATGTTATCTGATCTATTTTCTGTGTAATGGATGTATTATATATGTTTGACAATATTCCTCATTGTTCAAACTATTTGTAAGAAGTTAACAACACATTCACATAAGAAGTAATAACAAACTTGGGATAGAAAACATAATTTTCCCTCCTAGCTTGGTCAAGAACATTATAGTGGTATCATAGTTGGTGATTATGCCAGCCTGTGACTACATTAATTCCTATAATAAAAGGGTGTGGAGGACATACCTCTTGAGATTCACTGGAAAGAGGAATAGAAGCACACCACACAAAATCAGATTCAGAAGGAAGCATGGGATACAACCATGAAGGGACTATGATCCAAATATTAAAATATATGGTCAAGGGACAAAATGAGGCACCCCAGAGACAGGAATATATAGCAATGTTTCGACAACATAGGCTTGAGGTGCTCACATAGTTGGTGGGGTAGCGTGGGAATACAAATGGTATTAGTCAAGGTGGACCCAGTGGATCCCATTGGGGTGACAGAATGCATATAGAGAGTATCAATAACCATACCCTAACTCAAATAAGGTGCCTAAATATCCCTAGGCTCTTATTACCATATTTTTTTACAGGGAAACCTACAGAAGAATGGGAGAAACTAGATCAGGGGCTTGATATTAACACCTCATACAAGGAGTATGAGATGATAGATGAACATATCCATGAGAAATGTTCCTATAATGACTTTTTCGACCTCAAACAGAAGTACAAACCTAGGGAGGGAAGCAAAGGAGTGCAAATCCCATAGAACTATGACCTCATGTGCAAGGTGGGAAGGTTGACTATTCCACCCTTCAATGGGTCTACAAAGAGTACGGAAATATCCTAGGCACATAATTTTGACACTTACCTCCAACTTAACCCAATGATCGAGGAAAAATTAATTGAGTATGACACCCTTCACTTGGAAGGAGAAGCTCACTAATGGTGGTACCATGGCCTAGTAACATTAGGGCACGCCAACATCACTTCATATGTGGACTTCAGTCATTGTTTGATGGACATGTTTGATAAGAAGGACTATGAGATACACTTTAGGGAGTTGACACAATTTAGAAAGACAGGTACACCAGAAGCATACATCACATATTTTCATAAGATGGCAGTTATCGTGACGGATATTTCTCAACAAAGGTTGGTGATGTTATTCACTGAGGGTCTAGCTGAACCCCTGAGAGGATTGGTGAATTCCTTCAGGACAACCACATTGCAGGAGGCCATCATAAGATCCCAAAACATGAAGGACACAGTCAACAAGAAGGTACCAACAAAACATGTTATCCATCAAGGGGGTAAAGAGATAAAGTTTCCCCAGAGGCCATGGACAGGGAAGGACAAAACAGATGAGGAGACTCAGAGGAAATTAAGAAGAAAGAAACTTCACTTCAGTTTTAAATATCCATGGGAACCAGGTCATGGATGTATGAAAAAAGGTCGTAATGTGACATCAAGAGGAGAATAGAAGGTCGTAATGTGACATCGAGAGGAGGATGATGGTGATGATGAAGGTATTGGACAGGACAGTGGTGATCCATCACAAGCTATAAAGTAGGCACCATTACATGATATCCCTAAGGGAGTGACCATTTTCACACTTTCAAGAGTACCTAAATATTACACTTTAATGATTAGAGGAATTTTACGAGGGCAGAGAGTTACAACATTGTTTGAGGGTGGGGCCACCCATAAATTCATTGATGTTAAACTTGTCACCAGGAGAAAAATACCTATATAGTATTTCGAGGGATTCAATGTGGTAGTAGCGGATGGGTACAACATGACATGTACTCAGATGATCATGGTACTAGAAGTAACATGGGGAAACTATACATTGATCGATGATCTTTATGCCATGGATTTAGCATATACTTGTGTGGTTCTAGGAGTTTAGTGATTGTACTCATTGGGAGATATCCACATAAATTACTGGGACATGAGGATGGAGTTCCAGGACAAGGGTGGAAAGTGATTCATCCTGAGAGGTATGTTTATAGGTTCCCCCAGGGTCATGTCTAACGATCGTATGAAGGCCCTTTTTAGACATGGAGATGTGGCTTGCATAGTAGAATGCTTGATCACCATGGAGAATCGATCACAGGAATGCCAACATTACCTGGTGGATATCCAGGCATTTCTTGGAAAGCATGAGAAAGTGTTTGAACCATTCTTAGCAAGGAGACCACCTAACAGAGGATTTGAGCATGTCATTGAACTAGAAGAGGGGTCAAAGACCGTGATCACCACCCCCTATAGACATCCAAAGAGGTTCAAGGAAGAAATAGAGAAGTCCATAAAGTATTTTCTAGATATGGGACACGTTATACCTATCTCTAGTCCTTTTGCTTCGTCAGTGGTACTTGTGAAGAAGAAATATGGTACTATGAGGATGTGCATAGACTACAGGGCACTAAACAAGAAGACAATCAAAAACATGTTAGAAAAACAAGATCACGGAGCAATAAAATAAGACAAATGCGGAAATAAAACACAGAAGATACACAATACAATAGAGACACAGATATACATGGTTCACCAAGTGTGGGATACATCCACGAGAGAAATTGCCAGTTCCTTCCTTTTTATTATCCAGAAAAATGAAGGGATACATCCTACAACACACCCGTTGTAACTTCCTCTTCTTTCTCTCATAGTATCCTCTCTTAGAATACATACAATACAATACACAATAGCAATAAAAATGGCCTCATACAAAAGAAAGATATTTTCCTTCTAGAGGAAAAAAATGTAACATAATCTCTACCGTCAGATCTGTGACTTAATGATGAACAATCAAGATTGACTATGAAATTACAATATACATTTACAAGGAAATTTTTCCTTCAGGGGACGATGTGCTTGGACCCCGCAGGGGGGGGGAATCCCCCCCTGAAACCCCCCCTGCATGGAGGGGTGTACAATATTCTAGGGTGTACAGTCTTCATGGGGTATAAACATGGCTGAAAAAAAATACCTCTAAATTAGGAAGATAATCAAGCTCCACAACCAACAATATCTCACTTGGAAACTGATCACAAAAACTCAACCGTTGTTGTATTTGTTGGACTATGATCCTTCTTGGACCTATAAAATTTATCATTTCCTCCTTCATATATGAACACCATCTGAAACTGAGTAGAAACTCAACTTCTCTCTGGTTACTACCTTTGTTAACATGTCTGCAGGATTCTGGCTAGTATGTATCTTTTCCAATTTCAGTTGTCCATCTTCCAAAACTGACCATATGAAATGGTACCTGAGTTGTATATGTTTAGTATTAGAATGAAAGGATGATTTCTTTTCAAGATGAATGGCACTCTTGATGTCACATTACGACCTTCTATTCTTTTGCTTCTTTCTCAATTCCTCCATAAACCTTTGTAACCAAATCATATCTTTACTATCCTCTGTAGCAGCAACATACTCTACCTCTATTGTTGAAAGTGAAACAACCTTTTGCAGTTTCAAAATCCAACTTACTATTGTTCCACCTATAGTAAGAACATGCCCTGTGGTACTCCTCCTGCTATCTTTATCACCTTCCATATATGAATCAACATAACCCTGTAGAACAGTTTATGAACCTCCAAAACATAATGCATGAGTAGCAGTACCTCTCAAATACTTGAGAATCCACTTTACTTCCTCCGAATGTTCTTTACCTGGATTGTTCATATACATTCTCACAACTCCCACTGCATGTGCAATATCTGGTCTTGTGCAAACCATCGCATACATCAAGCTGCCAATTGTTGATGAATAAGGGACCCTGGACATGTATTCTATCTCCTCTTGTGTCTTGGGACACATTTTCTTGGTTAATTTTAAATGGATAGCCAAAGGTGTACTAACTAGTTTTTCATTTTTCATTCTAAACCTCTCCAACACATTCTCTATGTACTCACCCTGAGACAATTTCAATTTGTGATTTTTCCTATCTCTTGTTATTCTCATACCAAGGATTTTCTTTGCAGCACCCAAATCCTTCATCGCAAATGAATTAGATAATTTCTTCTCGAGCACACTTATATCCTGCATATTAGACCCTGCAACAAGCATGCCATCTACATACAATAGCAACATAATATAGCTTCCATTTTCTAGCCTTTTAAAATAAACACAATGATCAGAATGACATCTACTATAACCTTGTTCTTTCATAAACCTAAAAAACTTTAAATACCACTACCTTGGAGCTTGCTTTAGTCCATAAAAGCTCTTCTTCAACCTACATACCAAATTTTTCTTCCATTTGACCTCATACCCCTGTGGTTGCTACATATAAATCTCTTCATCCAAATCCCCGTAGAGAAAAGTTGTATTTACATCTAATTGTTCAAGATGCAAATCTTCTATTTCCACAAGACTTAAAATAGTCCTAATTGAAGTCATTCTGACAACATGAGAAAATATTTCATCAAAATATATACCTTTATTTTGTGCAAAACCATTTACAACAAGTATAGCCTTGTGCCTTTTTTGCCTCCATCTTCTTCCTTCAACTTGTAAACCCATTTATTCTGCAATGCTAATTTCCTGCAAGCAACTGAAACAAGTCCCAAGTCTGGTTATTTACCAAGGAATCCATTTCCTCTTTCATGCCTTGCTCCCACTTCCTTTTAGTGTCTACCTGCATTGCCTCTTCACAACTTTCTAGTTCACCAGAATCAATCAACAATAAATAATACAATGAAGGAGAGTATCGTTCAGGGGGTCTACTTAATCTGGTAGATCTTCTAAAAACACTTGTAGGAGTTTGAAGTACCTGTTGCTCATGTTGTTGTACATTTTGATTTTCTAGTACCTTTGGAATTTATTTTTCAGTGATCTCATCAAGCACTATGTATTCTGGTTTTTCTTCTTCCTTTTTCCTTCCCTGTAACTGATCTTTATACATGACATTCTCATTGAATATGAAATCTCTACTCCTAATTATTTTGTGGTTTTCATAATCCCATAAGCGATAACCAAAATCATTAACACCATATCCAATAAAGGTACACTTCTTGGATTTTTCTTCAAGCTTTGTTCTATTTTCTTTATCAATATGGACAAATGCTTCACAACCGAAAGTCTTCAAAAATGAATAGTTTACATTTTTACCTTTCCATGCCTTCTCTGGAATGCCACCATCCAAATAAATTGAAGGTCCTTTGTTCATCAAGTAAACAACAATATCTACATCGTCTTCCCAAAAATATAAGGGCAAGCCTGCATGCAATCTCATACTCCTTGCATGCTCCATGATGGTCATGTTCATCCTTTCTGACACACCATATTCCTGTGGTGTTCTTGGAACTGTCTTCTCTTTAGGAATCCTATGGTATGAACAATAATCATCAAATGCCTTGCTGCAGTATTCACCTCCATTGTCTGATCTAAGACACTTCAACATTTTTCCTGCCTCATTCTCAACCAAAGATTTTCATTTCTTAAAAGTATAAAAAACATCAGATTTTTGTCAAATGTAATAAACCCAAGTTTTTCTAGTTGCATCATCAATAAAAGTAACATAATAACGAGAGCCACCAAGATATGATACATGAGTTGGCCCCCATACATCTGTATTCACAAGCTCTAATTTGTGATTCTTCTTTATATTTCCAACTCTATAAAATATGACTATCTTTTGTTTTCCATAAACACGGTGCTCATAGAAATCCAAATCAATTTGTTTAATATCTGGCAACAAATTTATTTTCTGAAGTATCTGCATCCCCTTCTCACTCATGTTTCCAATCCTATGATGCCATAGTGTTGTATCATCTTTGGTATAAGCTAAAGAGATAGAAGAGTCAATATTACCAGTACATAAATGCAATGTACCTACCTTCTCTCCTTTTTCTATCACCAGTGATCCTTTGGTGACCTTCCACACCTTATCTGTAAATATAGATATACGGCCTTCACTTGCCAACTGCCCAGTTCAAATTATATTTTTCCTTAGATATGGAACATGTCTTACCTCTTTCAACAACCATTGGCTTTCATTCTTTTTCTTTATTTGTACCTTTCCCATTCCAACAAT
The DNA here is from genome assembly GCA_009831015.1 of Picea engelmannii. Taxonomy (NCBI): domain Eukaryota; kingdom Viridiplantae; phylum Streptophyta; class Pinopsida; order Pinales; family Pinaceae; genus Picea; species Picea engelmannii. The sequence goes on from ML787252.1 coordinate 383,412, forward strand.
TTTACATGGTACATCATCACCCAAATGAACCTGTCCAAAATTACCTTGAACATAATCTAGAAAAAAAATTGTATGGGGTGTGGCATGAAACGAAGCCCCTAAATATACTATCGAAGACTCAAAAATATTATCTACAGAAAGAATCAAAGCATCTTGTAACACATCACCTGTTATATTTGCTTCCTAATTTTTCTCTTGTTGTCCATCTCTTTGTTTCTTTGGAGCTTTGCAATTTTTCTTCATATGTCGTTTATTCCCGCAATTCCAGCTCTCTATCTTTCCCAGTCTAGATTTGGATCTTCCTTTCCTATACTGCCCATAGTTCCCTAAAATCTTTCCTCTTTTCCTTTGTCTACCCTTTTTTACCACAGGAAAAGCATTACCTAATGTCTCACCTGTGCTTTTCCTTCGCATTTCCTCACTAAGGACAACACCAACAAAATCATTAAAATTTAAGGTGTTTGAACCAGAGACAGAGTTACTTACATCCATGACCAAGATATACCATATTTATAGCAATGAACATAGAATCAAAAATATCCTTAGTCTCATCATCAAAGCTCACTTTTACATAACTTAACTGGCTAGTGATCATGTTAAACTCATTTAAATGGTCAGTGACAGACCCACCTTATGACATCTTCATATTAAACAAATGCTTCATTAAAAATACCTTGTTCGAGGTCGAGGGTTTTTCATACAGTGAATCCAATTTCTTCATCAGATACTTTGTTGTCTTTTTGCTTGAAATGTTGAAATCCATCATCATTTCCAAGCACAACCACATTGTTCCTAGTGACTTTCTGTCAAGAATATCCCATTCTTCATCCTTCATACTCGTCAGATTCTTTGTTTTTACATTCAACAATATGTAAAGATACTTATGATATAGATAATCTTCCATTTGGATCTTCCACAACTAGAAGTTTTTACCGTTAAATTTCTTGACCCTAAACTTTCCTTCTTCCACCATTTCTCCCACTCGAACCAGGAACCCTCTTTCGTTCCTGTGAGTTACCTTTCGCTCTGATACCAGTTGTTAGAAAAAAAAGATTGTGGAGCAAGAAAATAATACAAATGTAGAAATAAAACATAGAAGATACACAATACAATAGAGACACAGATATGCGTGGTTCACCCAGTGTGGGCTACGTCCACTAGATAAATTGGCAGGTCCTTCCTTTTTATTGTCCAACAAAATGAAGGGATATAACCTACAACACCCCCGTTGTAACTTCATCTTCTTTCTCTCACAGTATCCTCTCTCAAAATACATACAATACAATACACAGTCACAATACAAATGGCCTCATACAAAAGAAAGAGATTTTTCTTCTAGGGAAAAAAACCCTAACATAATCTCTACCATCATATCTATGACTTAATGATGAACGGTCAAGAATGAATATGAAATTATAATATACATTTACAAGGAAATTTTTCCTTTGGGGGCTTCGCCCCTTGACCCCCCAGTCGGTGAGATGAGCCCCCTAAACCTTGTAGGTTGGAAATTCCCCCCTACAATGCCCCCTGCATGGAGGGGTGTACAGTATTCATGGGGTATAAACATGGTTGAAAAAAATACCTATGAATTAGGAAGATAATCAAGCTCCACAACCAAGAAAACCGATACCCAATACTCAGGATTGATGAGATTATCAAAAAGATTCATGGGGAAGTATACTTCTCAAAGGTTGATTTGTGATTAGGATACCACCATATTCGGTTCATAAGGGAGGATATCCATAAAATATCATTCAAGTGTCACTATGGGAATTATGAGCTTCTAGTCATGCCCTTCGGGTTGACTAACACACCAGCTACCTTTCAGTCATGCATGAACCATATCTTCAAATAATAGTTGAGGAAATTCTTACTGGTGTTCTTTGATGATATTCTCATCTACAGTGGGACGTGGGAGGAAAACCTGAAGAATGTGGACAAGATTCTCACCATTATGCAAGAGCAGTCGCTATTTTCCAAGGAGGCAAAGAGTGAGTTTGGGTTGACAAAGATCCTCTATCAGGGGCATGTGATTGGTGTTGAGGGAGTAAAGGTTTGTTAGGAGAAGATCCAGACCATATTATACTGTCCCACTCCCAGTTCACTCACAAATATGCAAGGGTTCTTTAGGATATGCATATATTACAGGCACTTTGTGAAAGGATTTTCACAATTGGTTGCATCGTTGACAGACCTCACTAAGAAGGGAGTGTTTTGATGGTCAGAGGATGCATGGGTAGCATTCAATAGAATGAAGAAGGTGATGAACACTTTCCCAATATTATCACTCCAATATTTCACACATCCTTTTTTCCTTGAGTGTGGCACATTCAACGAAGGGATAGGAACAATATTGATGTAGAACTGACACTCAATAGATTTCAAAAGAAGGAAGTTAAGGGATCTGGAGAATCTCTATATGATCTATGATAAGGAGATGTTGGCCATCATGCATGCATTGTCCAAATTCATATAGTACTTGGTAGGAGGATGATTCATGGTTAGGACTGACCACAATATCTTATGATACTTCTGAGAGCAGCAGGACCAGAATGAGAGGCAATAGAAATGGGTGAGTAAGGTGAAAGCCTATGATTTTGACATTGATTATGTAAAGGGGAAGAATAATATAGTTGTTGATGCCTTATCTAGGAGACCTATAGCCTTCTCCATGTTAGATATCTCAACAGACTAGAATTCCATTATCTTGGTGGAATACTCCAAGAATACCTTCTCCTGTGAGTTGATGGAAGGAAGTATTCAAGATGACAGGTACAAGGTAGTGGATGGCATCATCTACTACAAAGACAGGATCTATCTTGTCCCTAAGTCCACACTCAATGATAATATTTTGAGGGAAGTACATGATGCACCACTAGTAGGACACCAAGGGTACTTGAATACCTATAGGAAGGTAAGGAAGATATTCTCATGGAAGGGTCTCAAGGAGGACGTGCTTCTTCATGTGAGGGAGTGAATGACTTTTCAGCAGAACAAGTCATAGTTCACACATCCTGCAGGACCGCTTCATCCATTGTCGATTCCGAAGAAATAGTGGAATAACATTTCCATGGACTTCATCATAGGATTACTAAAGGTGCAGGGTAGGGACTGTATCTACGTGGTAGTGGAAATATTGACTAAATATGCACACTTCTTTTCTATTCCTACAAAGTAAAACGCATCTCAGGTAGAAAATCTATTCTTCAGGGAGGTGTTCAGACTCCATGGTATTTCGAGGAACATAATCAGTGACTAGGATAGCATGCTTCTCAGTGTGTTTTGGCATGATTTGTTCAGGTTATCTAGGATAGAGTTGAAATCTATCACTACCTATCACCCCCAGACATATGGGTAGATTGAGATACTCAACAAATGGATCGAGGAGTACCTGAGGAACTATGTGTTAGGATAGCAGTGGGAATGGATAAAGTGGTTTCATATTGGGAATAATTGCTACAACACCACTCATCATATGTCCATCAGGATGATCCCCTTCAAGGCATTTTATGGCTATAATGATCCATATTTTGTGTATTTGGTGTTTGGGGAGAGCCCAGATCCCAAGGCCAAAGACTGGTTGCAAGAAATCTAGGACATCTTGAGAGTCTTGAAGGAGAATTTGTAGGCCACTCAAAATCAACAGAATATGTAAGTAGATAGGCACATTCTAGAATGCATCTTTGAGGTTGGAGATCTAGTATTTCTCAGGTTTCATCCTTATAGACAATCGTCACTGAAGAAGAGTGGTGTAGAGAAGTTGAAGCCTCATTTTTATGGACCCTAGAGAGTAGTCAGGAGTGCTGGGGAAATATCATATGAGCTATAGCTACCAGAGGGTAGCAGGATCCACAACACCTTCCATGTTTCTTGCCTCAAGAAGGCATTGGGACAACAGGTCACTACCTCAGCAGATCTTCCTCCAATCAATGAGGAAGGATAGTTGGTTCTATCTCCCAAAAGGATTGTTGATTTCAGGGAATGGAGACTGAGGAGTAAGGTCATTCGAGAATACTTGGTTGTATGGAGAGGCTTTCCTATAGAATATTATACCTGGGAAGGAGAGCATATCTTACAACATCCTAATATGGAGTTTCTTGAGGACAAGTAATCTTGGGAAGGGAGGATTGTAATGTCCCCTTCCAATTGACGGAGGATGAATCAATAGCCTATACAACTCTCGTAGGCTATTGTCAATAAGAAAAATGGACTCAAGGAGATTTATTTGGTTTCACTAGTTTAAAACGATGACAGATCTGAAAAGTGACATTAATAAAATAAATAATTATATTTAATTGTAATTGGAGGGAAAAATAAAGTAAGCGTTTGATTTCGTCAAAAAGAGGAAATATCTAGAAGGCCCAAGGAAGGATAAATAGAGGGGTAACCCTTCTATTTGAAATTATGATTTGATATCTAATTGGAGTGCTCTTGTAGCCATCATTTTTCATTGGGGTTTTGGGAAAAAAACTTCCACTGCAGGTTTAGTTTCAGTGGTGCAATATCCACCCTCACTATACAAAGAGGAGAATTCATCAACATTTATCATTGAAGTTCATTGTTGTGTTTGGTTTCTTGTTAGAGAGAGTTGGGAGGAATATTGACTTGAAAATGATGTTTGCAGCGAGTTCTAGGAGGAGGTCGAATGTCTGATCTGTAGGTGTCAGAGGGTTTTTGTCCATATGTGGGAGGATACACCCCCACGGGTTGAGCTAGGGTTGACATGCGAGGTTTTATTAGATGCCTCGCAGTCATCCCGTGAGGACATATGCAAATTGGGGTTACAACAGTTTATCATATCGATTTTGCGAGGGGATGAGGATAGGATTGGAAGGTTGCTTGCAGAGTGGATCAGAGCAATGTCAGGCTCGGTGAGTCTTGGGACAATGGATTGGCATCATTCCATGTTTTCCTATGTTGTTTCTGTAGTATATTGTGTAGTTGTCTAGAAACCATTAGGTTTGTGTTGCTTAGGAGTATTCTTCAACTATTATTACAGCCATTGGATATCATTGTATTGGTTTTGTGAGTTTCCATCCATAATAATATGTCATGTTATCTGCTTTATTTTATGTGTATTGGATGTATGCTATATGTTTGAAAATATTCCTTATTTAGAAAACTATTTGTAAGAAGTTAATAGGACATTCACATAAGAAGGAATAAAAAACTTGAGACAAAAAACATAATTTCCCCTCCTAGCTTCGTTGGGAACATCACATGCTCCCACTCAAACCAGGAACGTTTTTTTCTCATGGGTTACCTTTCTCTCTGATACCAATTGTTAGAAAAGAGGATTGCAAAGTAATAAAATAAAAATAGATGTAGAAATAAAACACATAAGGTACACAATACAATAGAGACATAGATATATGTGGTTCACCCAATGTGGGCTATGTCCACCAAAGAAAATTCCAGTCCTTCCTTTATTATTATCGAAAATGAAGGGATAAAACCTACATCATACCTATCATAGATCCTCTTATTTTCTCAAAGTCTCCTCTCTCATAATACAATACTCACTCATATACCCATCCATAATAAAATTCCCTCAGAAATAAAAGAGGGTTTCCTTCTAGGGAAAAAAACCCTAACATAACTTCTATTGTTGTATCTGCAATCTAATGATGAACAGTTTCGATTGACTATGAAATTAAAATATTTTTTAAGGAAATTTTCCCAAAACTTTATCTTCGGGGGCGCTGCCCCCAAACCCATGTTAGGGGGGGCTCTAAATGATTATCATCACCCCCCTAGCAACATATGTGGGGAAGAAATCCCCCTCACACCCCCCCATCAAGAAATTGGATCCAAACACAACTGAAACAAGACCTATGAATTAGAAAGATAATCAAGATCCACAACCAACACTAGTTATAGTGGGTAGCCTATTGCTACGCCAAGAATTTTATCATAGATATTTCCTTTGTAGCTAAAATATGTTGACTTAAGGCATATATTCACCAATTTATAAATTTCGATGTTTATGATGTCCTCTAGAACATTAATGTCATGGTCCACTAGGAACTCGCTGTAGATAAATATATTTTCAAAGTTTACTAGAATTTCATCATCTTCTACATTTTGGATTTTAATACATTTTAAAAAGGATAATGAGTCCTTTAAAAAAGAGTTTGTATTTCTAGTGGGGACGACATAAGTAACTTAGCAAGAAATTTTTCCAAAGAGTAATTCAAATATCATATCATGCTTATAGTCGATATCAAGGGGACATCATCTTTATGAATCTTGGGTGCACCAAATATCCAAGGCATGATAACATTCTTTGGAGTGACATTTTTCCTAATTGATTCATCAAGGGATGAACACTTGATCACTTTGGACACTACACACATTAGTTTGTTCCCAAGGTCTATATTTGTTACTCTATAGCTTTCACATGTGAGTTGCTCCATCAATTTGTTATGTTGATCTATTTCATCCATTATGATAGTAGTTTTCCCCTTCTTAGCTTTGAGTATATTAATGTATTTATTATTTATCAAATCCCATAGAGATTTTATTACATCCTTATATAAGTTTATTTTCGGTGGTTTAGAGGATCTTAGAACTACCACACATTCATACCTAATATCTTCAATATTTTCTATTTTTTTTATATGAGGGAATATTCAATGCTCCGAGGAAAAATGAGGGAATATTTACTGCTCCGAGGAAAAATGAGGGAAGATTCAATGTTGCACACCAACTCTTCCACGAGTATATTTTTTGGGACTACCAAAAAAATGAACCCTTTCTTTAAAGAATTGTGTTCTAGTGTGCCCAACGTGAACTTTAATAAATTCATCATTGTGTTGTACTTATTCTTTAGCAATTCACTAATCTACTACTATTATTCTTGTGTTTTATAAGTTCAAGTACCTAGCACCTAATTCAAAGGAATTTCATGTTATACAATGCAATATCTAACCTCAAGGCATGTATCACAAAGCAACCTTAAAAAAATAGAAAGGGAACCATCATTTTTTGGTGACAAAAATCTCCAAGTTATTATCATCATTGAAGTGGATATTGAAGAAACCCCTATCATTGAGATCGAAGTGTAGCTCATGTTACATTACACTTTGGAGACTATTATTTCTCATTTTATTAGTCTTTAATCAAAGAGTTCCAATAAATCTCAAGTCAACTTGGTCATAATCAAATTTATGTGAAAATCTCAAGTCAACTTGTCTTCTTTTGAGAAATCTATGCTTCTAGTTATCTTGTTTCAAGTATTCCTAAAATATGATGGCAATTTTACATGCACTTTTTTTTCACAAGGTGTTACACATCGAAATTACTCACTTCGATAGTGTCACAAGTGTCTCATTTTGCTCACAAGTGTCGCAAGTGTCAAGGAAAGCATACTGCCATGATGCCTATGTTGTGCCTATAACAACATGAGAAGGAAACTTGACACACATCAAACACTTGATTTGGAAGAGTATAAATGGTTAACTAGGCTTATGAACCTCTTGCCATCTGAAAGAACCCAAAAAACTGAGTTTTTGGAGGAGAGTGCTCCCCTATACCTCTCTCAGGAGTGTTGGCGCTCCCCTATAGTCTATCTAGGAGCGTTATAACACTGTATCAGCCCTTTTGAAGGAGCGCTCCTACTCTCAGGAGTGATGGTGCCCCCCTAAAGCCTACCGGGGAGCGCTATAACACTCTGATGGCCCTTTTGAGGGAGCACTACCTATTCTGGGCAACAATTGGTTTGTTGAGATGAATGGGGGAAGGATCCCTTCAATCCCTGAAGGCAGTTGGATTCAAATCCCTATTCAAGCCATGATCTTAGGGAAGATCCCTAACTCAAGGAGGAAAATCCTCAACTCACCCCAAAGATATCTCAAGTTGTTGAGCCTCTCCAAGGCTATATAAGCAAGCTTTCTCATGGTGAAAGGGGAAGCTGGATGAAGAATGATACCAAACTTATAATCTCATAAGTGATATTTGGAGAAGGGATGAGAAACATGAAACCTATGATCTCATAGGAACACACAGTGAAGTGGAGGCTAATCAATGAAGCTATCATCATTCCGATCATGGAGCTTTTGAGCAAGGGTTAGGCAAGGAGAACTTGACAAAACTGCTACACTCCATCTATGGCTGTAAGTAACGTTTTGTCCTCATTAATGTAATATGCTTGGTTTGTTTATTTCTAATTTGTGTTTGAAATTACATGAATTTGTCTCTAAGTAGATAGGTTTTCTTCGTACTAATCTCGATAAAATAGGAAGTGGTTGTACTTTGTTTGTCTACAGGGCTTATCGAGGAGCTCAAGATTGGAGTTCAACTTAGAGCGTGCAGGGACAAACACCGGTAAAAGGTACGTCTTTCCTCCTTCTTCTTCATGCATTAGTTTGTGTAGACTTAAAAGGAAGTCAGTGACCATGATAAGCACTTTTTGTCTTAGAGTTAAGAGTCTAGCTCTTTGAGGAGATCTACCTGTCCGCAGGGAGATTTTCCTTCAACACAAGGGATCTTAGAAATGCATGATGTACATGTGTAATAAGATATGTTTTATGTATCTACAGGTTGTTTATGAGAAATCAAATATAATTTTGTTTTTTTTCTACAGGTTTCAATTTAAAAGAGTAATAAACCATGTCCACTTGGAATGGATAGATCACCCCCTTCCTAGATATTATGTGTCAAGTTAAATCTTGTTTAGATGTGAAATTTTGTTATCTTATTTTGGATAACTTTTATGTTTTTGTACTAAAAAAAATATTATAAATGTGTATGCAAGTCGATTCATTGTTTATTAGATCACCACTACCACCATTTTTCCATTCACCAGTACATCCATTCTACACTTCATTTGTCCCAGACTATAGGGAAAGTATGGTCCTTAGACACCTTATCCCAACTCTTGGGATACAATTTCCCCCCAATAGGGTAATTCCACCCATAGTACAACTCATGATGGTTTTTCACCACCCACCCACCCCAATTGTTCCATACCATCCATCCATAGTGGTTTCACCCACACACCACCCACTAGTCCACCCTATTGTAGCCCCCACTATTTCATCCAATTTGGTTGTGCCATTTCTCCCTCATGCATCCCCCCTTCCATCATTCGATGTGGCCACCATAGTAGATGATACAATATATGTTTCCATAGATTATCTTGTACATTTGAGTGCTTTTCCTGCTAGCCAATTTCCATTATAACTATTCATGGTGAGATCATTTTATTTTTATTTTTTATGTGGCATAGTTGGAATTCATTTTAGGCATTTTTAATTAAATTTCATGCTTTTATTCTTGTAACTACTGCAAGGTGGTATAGAAGGTAGATTAGGGACGCGAAGGAGCAAAACACCCTCTCGATTTAAAATACCATCTACATTGAGTTTTCTTGGTTTGAATTATAAAGTATCATTTTGTAAGTGTGTTAATTCATTGTGGAATTGTTTTATAAGAATGTTGTTTCTTTGTCTAGTCTCCAAAAAGATGAACCACACCAAGATGTAAAAAGACTCGAGTTTCCATCAAGTACGAGGAGGAATATCGACTTCTAGGATACACCTGATAGTGGTGAGGGTGGAAATGATCAATGAGTGACCAATGAGTGATACTTTGTATCTAGGGCACTAGATGTCTTTCTTCCATGTTTGGGCACAAGGTAACAATGAGAAAATCTAGGGAAATTGGGACATTTCTCTATTTTCATGTTCACATATTCCATCTCGTTAATATTATCAAACATGTTTATTCATAATTATTTTATTGCATTCATAATGCTAAGTGTTTTCCTATTAAAATTAATGATGTATTGGTACCAAAATAAGAAGAAGCTATTGTAAGTGTTTAAGAATATTAAGGCTATTAATAATACAAAATTAAGTTTTAAAATAAAGGGGGACATCATTGCATGATTTTTAAGTCCCAAGTAAAATTTATAAACTTGATTATTGTTATTTTTGTGGGACTTTGGTAACTTGTGTACTTATTTAATATTAAAAGGATCAATAAAAGAATTCCTAGATATAGAAATTATGGTAAACTTACAATGTAAACTAGAATATTATCAAGAGTATAATAAAAAAGTATAACTAGAGAGTTGTAAGGAGAATTTTCTTAAAGATTTAGAAGAGAAAATATATTCTTACCAAAAAAATCATCATCAAAAGTTGATTACAAAAATCAAGGAATTAAAAGCTAACAACCAGTTTAATCAAAAATTCCAACAAGAAAATCAAGATCTTGAGAAGAAATTTGACAAGAATATATTAGAAAAATATGAAGAAATTTATTTCCTAAATATGATAATCAAAAACTACTTGCACAAATCAAGAAGTCAAAAGATGTGAAGCAATGCAATAAGAAGTTAGAACAGGAGAATCAATAACTCGAGGAAAAACTAAAAAAGAGTTTATTGGGAAAAAATGAAGAAAATTCATTCTTAAGAAACATTAATCAGAGGTTTCTTGAAAAAATCAAAAGATTAAAAAATGAAAGAAAAAAAATAAAATCGAGACCTTAAAAATAAATTCGACAATTCAGAGAATGATGAAGAACTTCCAAGCCTAAGGAATCATAATCAAAGCTTACTTACACAAATTAAGGAGCTACAAAATGATAAGAAGTCACTACAAGGAAAGTTATATCAACTTACCAACAAGGAAGCATTGATCAGAGGTTGCTCAAACAAATCAAAAGCTCAATTATATTGGACTTTCCAATATTGGATAAGAATTGATAACATACAAATGTATAAAATATGAATGATAAGATGATTAAAATGATGAATGGCCTTGGAACCTCATGGTGACCCTTGATGTAAATCAATGTTTTTATGTAATACACCTTTTAATAATTACATTAATATCCTAAGTGTGTGTGTATGTGTGTGTGTGGATCATGGTATGTGCCACATAGGTGGAAAGTCATGAAGTATGTGCACAGGAAAAAATGAATTATTTGTATTTGGGTGTGAGGAAGGTGTAAATGGAAGTGGATGAAGTGGACCATGGACTGGATAGGATGTGATACGATGACATTTTCATTACAAATGATGATTTCATTCGAAAACAAGTGATAAGGTGGTCCATGTTGAAATATTATAACTGCAAAGAGCATTCTATTTATTATTGAGTCATTATTCATTATATAAATCCCCTTTTGTGGATTGATCATGTCAGGCATTGTAATTGACCAAATCCCCTTTTACGAATTGGTCAAACCCTAATTGTATTATGAAAATTAAGAAGACGGCCCCCAGGCCTAATTAAAGTGGTTTTAACCACTAAGAAGACAAGTCGGCCTTGCCCAGTGAAGAGACAACTTTCCAATGCCTACCAGCTAGTATAAATAAAGGAGACTAGTGCCTCATTATCTCACTCATGCATTCACTCATCAAGTGCGCAAGTTTGGTAGCTGCAGTTGGGAGAATAAGGAAGAGAGAGGCACGTTGCTCAGTGTTGGATTTTCTCTAGTGTTTTGGTTGATTTTCTTGGCATTGCATTGGCTATCTATATTAAGGAATTTTTGTTGGGCTTTCTCCCCCGTGAGGGTTTCCTAGGATAAATGTTGTGTATCTTGTGATTTTGTTTCTCTCAGTGATCCTACCTATGTTATTTTTATCTAGTAAATTGAAAATAAACCTAATAATAGCTCAAAATTTAACATGGTTTTAGAGCTAAACTAAAGAGAGCATCTTTCACTAGATAAAAAAAAATGTCATTGTTATCATACAAGAAAATCAGGGATTTTTGTTGAAGAGGAATATCAGCCTAAAAACCATCTAGAAAAGTATGCACTAGCCTAGGGAACTCTTTGGCACCTTGAGTGCACCTTTTCTGATCCGAAATCGGATTCAGAAGGCTGTCAGGGCATGAAAAATGCTCAAAAATGAAAGTGCTCGGAATCTGACGAAACCAACACCATTGTGTCCGTCTCGTCTTCTTGATTCCGGTGGTATAATTTTTATGTCAAACGGAGTCCGTATGAAGAAGATATCGCGTTCTGACCAAAAAGTCAAACATGCAAAAAAATGTTGACTGGGCAGTCCGTACAACTCACACGTGGCAGTGACGTGGCATGATGGTACACCCTGGCAGACGACGTGGCAAGTTCTGGTTGGCTGATGGTGGTCGAATAGGGTGATGACACATGGCATTTTATTATTGAATGGAAAGGTGCCATGTGGCCCAATGAAGGGCTGCCACGTGGCACCCCGATTTTGGTCAATAAGGGCTGTGTTAAAAGATTATGGAGGCCGTGGGGTTCGACCCCCAGACCTCCCCACCATATAAAGCTTTAACAAAGGCCACGCTGCCAATGCGCCACCATAGTGGCTTATACTATGTAATGGATTTTAATATATTTAAATTAGCATATTGAAAATGGCGGGGTTTGTGTTAAGCCCACGGTTCAACACATGTGCCAAGTGACCAAGAGCCCAGTGCAAAGGGGGCGCGCGCCCAAGGTTAAGGGGCTAAGCCATATTATAACTATTTTATGGTTGGAAAGTGGGTTTTTATAACCACTTTTGTTATTTTAAATGTAATTAACCCATTGTTAATGGTTTTTATCCATTTTTGGGGGTTATTAGGCATTTTTAGAGCCTAAATTCGTGGAGGAAGTTGGAGATGGACAAATAACTCCCCCACTATTTAACCAAGGTCATGTTGAGGCCATTTGTTAATCCTTTGGATATCTTTTGGATGGTTTTGGAGAGCAGAGATGCTGAGGCAAAGCCAGGTCTAAGCCAGTTTGAGGCAGGGAAGTTGTTGAGGTAGAGCTGCTGTCGGACGATTTCTGAGAGCTCGGGACATCCGTTTCAGGTGCCGTAAGTTGTGCAAGATTCTAGAGATCATGGCGAACATGACCAGATCAGTCTAGAAGACAATCAGCATTGTAAAGATGTACTATAAGATTTCGAACAGAAATAAAGAAGCCTCCCTCACAGAGAAAAGGCCCGGAGACGTAGGCAAAGTTGTCGAACTCCGTTATCAAACTTGTGCATTATGGTTTGCTGCTTTTCATTGCATTTCAGATATGAAAATATGTTAATGGCTGTATAATTCATTTTCTTTTCTCACTCTTTCGTTAAGTTTCCCAATGGTCAATTAATGCATGCTAAGTTTAAAAAACTCAACCATAGTCATTCGAAAAATCCTGACGGATCAAGTGGTATCAGAGCTAGTTGACGTTTGGAATTGAGTTGCATGTTAACCAGGGAAGATCACATCTCAAGGAGGAAAATGGCATCTACAGGAGGACTTTTTCAAGACGAGAAGGAGTTCAGAGATTCGGTGTTTTCCATGGCCGAGATGGTGAAGGTGTTGTATGAAGACTACTTGGAACGAAAGAGCACGGTTCAAGTGAAAGCTTCAAAGAGCAACAAAGGAAAAGAAGCATTGAAGGAGGTGCCTTCTACATCTATTTTAGACAACATATCTGAGGTATGCAGTGAAGGTTTCTCAGCAAATTTTCCTCATTCTCATCAAGTTGGTTTTGGTGAATTCGAAAAACACACAAAAGGTGTAGGTTTGAGAATACTAACCAAGATGGGCTATGAAAAAGGAAAGGGCCTTGGACGTCAAGGTCAAGGCATTGTAAATCCTATTGAGGTTGAGGAAAGGCCTCGATACTTAGGATTGGGATATGACAAAGGGGACCTTGGAGAGTCTTCCAAGATGGGTTCCAAAACTTCGGAAGCAAGTAAAGCTTCAAATGGTCAACTTAAGACATTGCAGGAACACTTCACAAAAGGAAATGGCGCACCACTTCAGGACTATGGTAGTGAATGCAAGTCATATCCAAAGAAAGGTGAAGATCAGCATGGAAGGTATAATGGTCATGTTTTTGTTAATTCTCCTTTTGATTATAACAAGAATAATCAAGTAAACCAGAACTTGTGGAAACTTTATCCATGTGCTTATTGTCTTTCACCTAAGCATT
>ML787252.1:414711-436449 GCA_009831015.1 Picea engelmannii
GTTTCCAGCTCTGTTCCAACACTGTGTTTCAGCGTCTGTGTTTGCATTTGTGTTGCAGCAGTTCACATTTGTGTTGTCGTATCTGTTCTTCTTAAACAATCGATTGCCATCAATGACAACCTTGATCATCTGCGTCATCTTTGCTGTAGCCATATTTCCAACAGATAGTGCTTTGCAGAGAGCACATGATTGTGCAGATTGATTTGCAGTTGAACAAGTGTACCAGATTGGTACAATGTAATGTGAAAATTTGGTTTGAATTTGAAGATAGAAAGACTCGGGTCTCTAGGTTGAAGAAGGTTCGGTACAGGTTGAAGAAACCTCCTAGATCTTGATATTGCATAATTGACAGTTTCTTGACGAGCTTGAGCTTTACCAAGAGTAAATATGATTCTAACCTTTACCTGAAGGTTATGAATGATGAGCCAGTGATGTTTCTACTATATGTAGATGATGTATTCTTGACAAGATGAAGAAAATATCATCAAAGATTGTAGAATAAGCTCTCTACAGAGTTTGATGAAATACCTAATGCATTATTACTTACGTCTCAAAGTTTGGTAGAGACCAGAGAAGATATTCCTTAACCAAGGTAAGTATGCAGTTAAAATACTGAAGAGGTTTGATATATTGGAGTGTAAATCCATGAACACACCCATGGAAACAAAGTTGAATCTCTTGGTTGATACTTTGTCAGAATTGGTTGATGTTGCGTTGTACAGTCAAATTATTGGTTCAATGATGTATTTGAAAAATACCAGGCCAAATATATGTTTTTCCTTGTGTTAGTATCTGGTAGAACCCAGAAATCTTCACCTTGATGATGCAAAACATGTGATGAGATACCTTAGGGTACATTGGTTTTTGGTCTATGTTATACTAGAGATCATGACTTCAGACTGAGTGGTTATACCAATTTAGATTGGGTTGGAAGTGTCTCTGATAGAAAGAGAACCTCAGGATGTTTTTTTATTTTGGGGTCAGCCATGATCTCATGGTAGAGTAGGAAGCAATGAAGTATTTCTCTCAGCACGGTAGAATTGGAATATATTGCAGCATGTTCCGCTAGTGGTGAAGCCATATGGTTTCGTATGTTGTTGATAGATATATTTGATTTGGGGATGGAAGCCACCGTGATCCTATGTGATAACCATAGTTTTATAAATATGATGTGTTCTATGATGAGTCAAATCGCGTAGATATCTGGTATCACTTCATTCGTGATATTGTGTAGAGAGAAGCCATAAAGCTCCATTATGTTGGCACGAATGAAAAACAAATTGATGTGTTGACCAAGGCTCTATCTCATGTAAAGTTTAAGCACTTTCGAGACAAGCTTGGTGTAGTCCAAAAGGACCTCCCTCAAAAGGGAGAGTAGTGTTGATGCTATCCTAGTGCTGAATATTTCCAACTTCATGTTGATGTTGTTGTGATGTCATCCTAGTGCTAAAGATTTCCATCTTTATGCTAATGTTGTTGTGATGTCATCCTAGTGTTGAATATTTCCAGCTTCATGTTGATGTTGTTGAGATGCCATCCTCGTGCTAAATATTTCCAGCTTCATGCAGATGTTGTTGAGATTCTAGCCTCGTGTTGAATATTTCCAGCTTCGTGCTGATGTTGTTGAGATATCATCCTCGTGCTGAAGATTTCCAGCTTTGTGTTGATGTTTATGAGATGCCAGCTTCGTTTTGACGATTTCCATCTTAGTGTTGATGTTGATGAGATGCTAGCTCCGTGCTAAAGATTTCCATCTTCGTGTTGATGTTGATGATGCTCCAGCCTTCGTGTTGTGATGTTCTTGTTGTTGATGTTGTATCCACCTCGTGTTGTTATTGATGATGATGATGTATTAGTGTTATACTATTCCATGTTGATCCAGATGATGATGATTCCATTCCATCTCCTTGTTGTAGATGATGATATTGATGATGAGAAAAACTTCCGATGATTTACAAATATGTTAGTCAGTGTTCCAGATGTTGTTGATGTTTTTTACCTCTCTCTCTCATGATGATGTTTTAGAATACCCTTCTTGTTAAGGGGGAGTGTTGAAATATTGTAACTGCAAAGAGCATTCTATGTATTATTGAGTCATTATTCATTATATCAATCCCCTTTTGTGGATTGATCATGTCGGGCATTGTAATTGACCAAAACCCCTTTTGCGGATTGGTCAAACCCTAACTGTATTATGCAAAATAAGAAGTCGGTGTTGATTAATTGGGTTGGTTTTCATTGATTTCAACCCTTGAAGAAAGTCTAGTAGCGAATTATGGTAGTACAAAGGTTTGGGTAATAGACCCAAGTTTGTTTGATGTATAATTTTATGAGTTTTGATATATTTTCAAGTAAGACTATTCTATATGGATAGTGCATGTCATGCCATTTCTGGTGGTATGTGGAACGTCACATAACTCCTCACGGTTTGAGAGTTATGGCCTTACGAAGTTGAAGGACCCTCATACGATTGGCTTGAAACCCCAAAAGGTCAAAGAAGTCAAAGTGCTTGCAAAGAAGAAATTATTTAAATAATAAAGTGAAGTGACAAAGTCAAAGAGGATTATTTAAACAATAAAGTGAAATGAAAAATTCAAAGAGGATTATTTAAATAATAAAGTAAAGTGACAAAGTCGAAGAGGATTATTTAAATAATAAAGTGAAGTGAGAAAATCAAAGAGGATTATTTAAATAATAAAGTAAAGTGACAAAATCAGGGAGGATTATTTAAATAATAAAGTAAATGGAGAATTTTATAATTATGGAAAGTGGTTATAAGAAGGTTAACCCTAAAATGAGGAAAATGGGTTAAGTGGTCAAGTGCTTATTAGATACATGGACAAGTGGAAAATTGGGCAAATTTGGACATAGGTCACTATGTGGAAAAAGTGGCCTAGAAGATGCATCTAAGGAAGCTACTTGAAGAGTATAAATAAGAGGCAAGGATCTCTCATTTTAATCACACTTGAGCATATTGAATATATACAAGTGACTGAGGTAACCAAAGGTTATCTAAGTCGGATTTCAGAGGGAAGGTGAAGTAAAGAAGGATGAAATTCAAGGGAGGATAAATTCTTTTGACGATGCTTTCTAAGGTATGTTATTTATAGGTCATCTCACCATTTTTGCAATAACTTTTTTTCTAGAATGATTCAAACCGTGAAATTGGGAGGCCATTGAGGAAACATATCCAAGTAGATATGGTAAATATTTCATCTTGTGGGTTGTTTTATTTTTTGAGTTACACTCCGTGGAAAATAGGGTTTGTAGCTAGTCCTGAAACTACTCTAAAATAAGTGTTTCGGGTAAAAATATCATAACTTCTTCATAAAAGATCCAAATTCAGTAAGATCATTTTTTTTTGTTAGAGTACAGTCTGTAGTATTTTTTTATAAAATTTTCATATCCATACAACAAATATTCCGTGTGGGGCACGCTCTACAAGTTCTCTCTCTACAATAAGACAGAATTTAACAAGGTATGCCATTTTTTCTATAACTCCTTTTCTGAGAGGTTCCAAGTAATGACACCTGGAGGAATTGTATAAAACACACTGAAGAACATTGTGTACTATTTTCAGATCTTTATTCATTACAGGTACATAGTTATGATTATTTCAAGTTAGGGTTGTTGACTAATCCAAAACTAGTCATGTGAGACTAAAGTAAAGTTTGATGAAAATTATAGTCTCTTGTTGTGAAAGTTAAGGAAGGTACAGTTTGGTGCATGGTTGATCCACTTGTTTATGGTACATGTTGATTATAGGTTGAGGTATAGGTTGATGCATGGTTCAGGTTATTGGTATAGGTTGTTTGTTGCATGTTGATTGGTACAAGTTTATAGCAGTATATCTCATAGTGATAGTGTGATAGTGGTTCCATCATTCTACTTATACATCGGGGTGGTTGGATGGGGAAAGGACAAGTGGTTGTAGCCAGAGAACATAGAGGGTTGTATCCTCCTTCTAGTTGTAGCTAGAGAATTAGGGATTTGGAGCTTCCCTCAGGTTGTAGCCTGAGAAACTAGGGGGTTGGAGCCTCCTTCCAGTTGTAGCTAGAAAACAAAGGAAGTTGGTGCTTCCAATGAATGTAATTCTTCAAGACATATAAGAAAAAACATTCCATGGTTTTCTCTCGCTTTGGGTTTCCATGTAAAAGCACTAGTGTATTGTGTATGTGTATGATTGTTCATTTGTTCATTGTTTATTTACTCTGCAAATATTGGATGATAATGCTACATTGATATAACACTTGCATTATATGGTAAAAAAGGATTAGATTTCTCTATTACTGATTCATCCCCCCTCTCAGTAATCCAACAATTGGTATCAGAGAAAGTTCCTTCAAAAATCAACTTAACCACTGAAAGGTAGATCATGGAGAGCAACAACATGTATAAAAATGGAATACCACAGTTTGATGGACAGAAGTATGCATTTTGGAACATAAGGATGAAGACATATATATAGGAACATGGATTTGAAATTTGGCAATCAATTTTAGATGGATATACATCACCAGCAGTTTCGTCAACAAATGACAAAGCAGTGAAACTCAGTCAGAATAATTCTAAAGCCACAAATGCACTTTTGAATGGTCTTGGAGAATCAGTATTCACCAAAGTTGCACATTGTAAATCCGCTAAATATATTTGGGACAAACTTTGAAATATTTATGAAGGAGATTCAAAAGTCAAAGAAGCAAAGCTTCAAACTTAGAGAGGTCAGTTAAAACAACTAAAGATGGAGGAAGATGAGAATATTGCAACTTACTTTTTACAAGTCGATGAAATATTAAATGCAATCTTGGGATTGGAAGAAGAAATCAAAGAATCTGTAATTGTTCAAAAGGCAGTAAGATCTCTTCCTATGAGATTTGACCCTAAGATATCAGCACTAGAATAAAAAGAAGATATAAACTCAATAATCATGGACGAACTACATGGAATCTTCACAGCATATGAAATGAGAATTGAACAGAAAAATCCATATATCAAAGAAGCAACCTTCAAATCATCTAAAAGTTCAAAGGAAAATGGAAAGCAAAAGGAAAAAGAACATAGTAGCAGCAATGACGTCTTAGTAGATGATGAAGAAGCGGCCAACTTTGTCAGAAGATTGAACAAGGGACCCAACGATACGTATAGAGGTAAGATTCCTTTGATATGTTTTAATTAATATGGTATTGGACATTTTTCTAACAAATGTCCTCATAAGAAAAAGAGAAATGATGAAGGTTACTCAAATAGAAAACAAACATATAAAGGCAAAAAAACCACAAAGAAAGTTTTCAAGAAAATCTTCTACACCAAAGGAGACATCTCATCATCAGATGAAGATGAAGTCAGTAACAGTGAGACAGAAAGAGTTATATTCATGGAAATAGAAGAGTCTGGTAAAGAAGACTCTGAAGAAGAATATGAAGAGGCATAAGTTGACTACCGAGAAGAATTGGTGTGTGCCATATAAGTTATCAGAAGAGAAAAGAAGAAAAACAATAAAGTACAAGCGGAACTAGACAAGAAAGAAGACACTCAGGAACTAGAACAAATGATCACAAATTTGAAGGTTCAAATTGAAGAAGATAAAAGAATTGAAGAATCACTCAAAGAACAACTAGAAGGAAGAGATAGGATCATTTGAAATTTGGAAGAAGAAATTGTCACATTAAGAAAGGTTCTTCAAAAGAAAAATATGCAGAACAACTCAAAAGTTGTGAATGACATTATCAGCAGTCAAAAACCTCATCATGACAAGTCCGGACTTGGATACAATAAGACAGAAAAGGGATCAATCTCTAAAACAAAATAACAAGAAACATTTGCAGAAACAATCAAAGGGGATAGGAAGGTCTACAAAGAAAATTAAAGAGACTCTCCTCCACCGAGAAGATTCAGATTTCATAATCAACGACCGACATAAACAGATAGGCCTTAGGAAGAAGAAGGATTCCTAAGAGTACCTCCTTTCATAAGATATTCAACTCCCAGGTATCAAACTATTTTTTTTTGTTTATGTTATGCATGTAATAATTTTAGACATAAAGTGGTGAATTGCAGAGATAACAACATGAACATAAACAACTTTGAAAGTCATACACAAAAGGGTTATCTAATCAGGCCTAGTGAAACGCAAAGAAGAAGTTACAAAATGTTTGAATCTTTGAGCATTGAAGTGGAATGATACAAATGTAACAACTTTGGACACATGACAAAATATTGCAGAATGACAGTCCCTCCTAGAGAACCACAACAGAGGAACAACAGTCACCAACAGGAACCTCAGAAAAAGACATGGATAAGAAATAATAATTAGTATAACAATGAAAAATGCACACTCGCTCTACAAGCTAAACAGAATAAACGTGGTTGGTATGTTGACAATGTCTGTTCAAAACACATGATAGTTGATAGAGATAGGTTTCTTACATTAATAAAGGAAAGAGATGGATCAGTCTCCTTCGGAAATGATGCTTCAACTAAAATGATTGGAAAAGGCACAGTCAGAATTGGGAACAAGAATACCAAGCCATAAAATTTTCTACTAGTAGAATATATGAAAGATAATATTCTAAGTATGAGTCAAATGTGTGACCAAGTTCATAAAGTTACTTTCGATCCACAAAAGTGTGAGATAAGAAAAGAAGGTTCAGGAAAATTGATTTCAATAGCTGCGAGAACTTCAAGCAACATATATGTATTAAGTGAAATTGGAAATGAAAAGTGTTGCCTAGGAAAGGAAGATGAGAGTTGGCTATGGAACATAAGAATGGGTCACATACATTTTGATAACCTTGTCAAAGTCAGCAGAAGGGAAGCAGTTAGAGAAATTCCCTAGATCACGAAACCAACCAACACTTTATGCAAGCATTGTCAACAAGGAAAGAAAACAAAGACCAAGTTTAAATCAAAAGAATATTCAACGACAAGACCACTAGAAATTTTGCATACTAATCTAGTTGGACCAACTACAACAAAGGGTTTAAAAGGTGAGAAATACTTTATATTATTAGTTGATGATTATACAAGAATGAATGCAGTTTGATTTCTCAGGAATAAGTCATAAGCTTTTGAAAACTTCAAGGTTTATAAGGAAATGGTTGAAAAATAAATGGATTCAAAAATCAAATTCTTGAGATCTAATAATGGAGGAGATTTCAATTCAAAGGAATTTATGAAATAATGCAGTAGGCATGGAATAAAAAGGAAATTATGTGTTGCTAGGACACCTCAACAAAATGGAGTTGTTGAAAGAAAGAACAGGACAGTATAGGAAATGGCTCGAACAATGTTAATGTATTCCAAATTGACAGATATATTTTGGACACAGGAAGTGCATACAACATTTCACATTCAAAACAGAGTAATGCTCAAAAACAACACTGACAAAACTCCATGTGATCTATGGAAAGGAAGACCAGCAAATGTGAATCACTTCAGAGTTTTTGGAAGCAAATGCTACATCAAAAGAGAAAATGGAAGAATGGGAAAGTTTGACTCTCGTGTGGACAAAGGAGTATTTTTTGGTTACTCAAGTACAAGGAAACCATACAAGTGTTACAACCTAATATTGAACAAAGTTGTGGAAAGCATCAACGTAACAATTGATGAAACAAGTAGACAAGAATTAAAGGAAGAAGAAAATGAATCAATGAAACAACTTTATGAAGAAGAAAAAGAAGTAGAAGGCAAAGATGAAGAGGATCTGACAGAAGTAGAAGAGCAAGTTTATAAAGTGCCTCTAAAGACACCTAGTAGACAAGTAAAGAAGAATCATCCTTCAGATCATATTATTGAAAACAAAGATGCAAGAGTTGGGACTAGAAGAAGAATATGTTCACCAGAACAAATGCACCTAGCACTCTCATCTATGATTGAACCAATATGTTTTGAAGAGGCCAGCAAGGATGAATTTTTGAATAAGGCCATGGATGAAGAATTTGATCAAATAGAGAAAAATGACATTTGGGAATTGGTTCCAAGACCAAAGGACAAGAATGTGATCGACACAAAGTGGGTTTACGGGAATAAATTGAATGAAGATGGGCAGGTTACAAGGAAAAAATCTAGATTGGTATGTAAAGGATATGCACAGGTTGAAGGAACCAACTTTGAAGAGACATTTTCCCATTTTCTAGAATGGAAGCAATCCGATTGATTTAGCTTATGCATACTCCAAAAATATTAAAGCGTATCAGATGGATGTAAAATCATCTTTTCTAAATGGAGAACTTGAAGAAGAAGTCTACATTGAACAACCAGAAGGATTTCAGTTATCAAAGAACGTAGATTATGTGCGTAAATTAAAGAAGGCCTTATATGGTCTAAAACATGCTCCTAGACATTGGTACTCTAGACTGGATAAATATCTACAGCAGGTAGGGTTCAGAAAAGGAAGTGTAGACAAAAACCTCTACATCAAGGTAACTCAAGATAGTATTTTATTAATTGAAGTTTAATTGAAGGACATGCATAATGAATTTGAAATGTCATTACTTGGAGAACTATCCTTCTTTATGGCTCTTTAGATACGTCAAAGCAACCAAGGAATTTTTATTTCTCAAACCAAGTATATCAGAGAAATGATAAAGAGGATTGGAATGGAAGATTGCAAACCAGTTATCACTCCCATGCAAACCAGTTGCAAGTTGAGAAAATATGATGATTCAAAGTCTACATATCAAAGGAAATATAGGTCAATGATTGGTAGCCTACTATATGTGACAGCATCCAGACCAGATGTAATGCAGGCAACTGAACAAGTGGCACGATTTCAAGCAGCACCAAAGGAATCACATGTATTAGTAGTGAAGATGATTTTCATATATCTCAAAGAAACAGAAGATTTTGGATTATGGTATCCAAAAGGAAAGGATCTATCACTTATTTCCTACACAGATGTAGATTAGGCAGGTTCCATTGATGGCCGACGAAGCACCCGTGGAGAAGTGTTCTACTTGGGTGAGTGTTTAGTATCATGGATAAGAAAGAAACAATCATCAGTATCTTTATCTATAGCCGAGGTAGAGTATATTGCAATAGCAGCATGTTGTACATAATTTCTATGGATGAAACAAACTCTGACACATATACAGGTTGAGTATCATGAGCCCATTCCAATCTATTGTGATAATACAAGTGCCATCAGTATCTCAAAGAACCTGGTGATGCACTCTAAGATGAAGCACATTCCAATCAAGTATCACTTTCTACGAGAACATGTTGTAGAAAATAACATTAGAGTTGAATATGTAGGAACAAAAGAACAAGTGGAAGATATCTTTACAAAATCGCTTCCACGGGAAGCCTTTGAGTAGCTTCATCAGAGACTCAGATTTATTTCTACTCCAAAATGAATTATTTTGAATGCTTATATTATATGTCTTGTATGTACACGAGGAAGCACCATAAAGAGGACAGTTCAGGTTGGGAGATCAGATGAGTCAGTTAGGGGGAGAAAACCTGAATGGAAAGATTCATTTTCCATTGATGACAAAGGGGGAGAGATTTATCAGATGCAGAGGATAGAGGCATGGTTCCAGGGGGAGCATGAGTGATATGATTTCATTATTGCATCAGACTATTGCCATCAATGCCAAAGGGGTAGATTGTTGATTAATTGGGTTGGTTGTCATTGATGTCAAACCTTGAATAAAGTTTGGTAGCGAATTCTGGTAGCACAAAGGTTTGGGTAATGGACCCAAGTTTGTTTGATGTATAACGGTATGAGTTTTGATATATTTGCAAGTAAGACTATTCTAGATGGATATTAAATTCCATGCCATTTCCGGTGGTATGTGGAATGTCACATAACTCCTCACGATTGAGAGTTATGGCCTTACGAAGTTGAAGGACCCTCATACGATTGGCTTGAAACCCCAAAAGGTCAAAGAAGTCAAAGTTCTTGCAAAGAAGAAATTATTTAAGTAATGAAGTGAAGTGACAAAGTCAAAGAGGATTATTTAAATAATAAAGTGAAGTGACAAAGTCAAATAGGATTATTTAAATAATAAATGAAAGTGACAAAGTCAAAGAGGATTATTTAAATAATAAAGTGAAGTGACAAAATCAAAGAGGATTATTTAAATAATAAAGTGAAGTGACAAAGTCAAGGAGGATTATTTAAATAATAAAGTAAATGGAGAATTTTCTAATTATGGAAAGCGGTTATAAGAAGGTTAACCCTAAAATGAAGAAAATGGGTTAAGTGGTCAAGTGGCTATTGGATACATGGACAAGTGGAAAATTGGGCAAAGTTGGACATAGGTGACTATGTGGACAAAGTGGCCTAGAAGATGTTTCTAAGGAAGCTACTTGGAAAGTATAAATAAGAGGAAAGGCTCTCTCATTTTAATCACACTTGAGAATATTGAATATCTACAGGTGACTAAGGTAACCAAAGGATATCTAAGTCGAATTTCAAAGGGAAGGTGAAGTAAAGAAGGATGAAATTCAAGGGAGGATAAATTATTTTGACAATGCTTTCTATAAAAAACATTATTTTCACAATAATGTTTTTTATAGAATGATTCAGACTGTGAAATTGGGATTCCATTGAGGAAACATATCCAAGTAGTTGTGGTACAAATTACAGCTTCTGGTTTGTTGTATATTTGGATTTACACTCAGTGGAAAATAGGGTTTGTGGCTAGTCCTGAAACTAGTCTAAAACAGGTGTTTCGGGTAAAAACGCCATAACTTCTTCATAACATATCCAAATTCAGTAATAAAAAATGTGTTGGTTAGAGTATAGTATTTAGTATTATGTGTAACATTATTAGATCCATACAACAAATATTCCATGTGGGGAACTCTGTACAAGTTCTCTCTATAGAATAAGCCAGAATTCAACAAGGTATGCCTTTTTTGCTATAACTCCTTTTTTGAGAGGTTCCAAGTAGTGACACCTGGAGGAATTGCATAAAAAACACTGAAGAACATTGTTTATTATTTTCATATATTTATTCATTACAGGTACATATTTATTATTATTTCAAGTTAGGGTTGTTGACTAATCCAAAACTAGTCATGTGAAACTAAAGTAAAGTTTGATGAAAATGTTAGTCTCTTGTTGTTGAAATTAAGGAAGGTTTGCAGGTATGTGATCATACACACTGAGTCTATTACAGAGTTACAAATCAGATTTGGATGATGAAATTGATGAGGGATTTCGGTTGAGGTTGAGGTACAGGTTGGTGCATGGTTGATGAATGGTTCAACTTATTGGTACAGATTTTTTGGTGTAGGTTGATTGGTACAGGTTTACAGCAGTATATCTCACAGTGATAGTATGATAGTGGTTCCATCATTCTACTTATATGTCAGGGCGGTTGGACAGGGCAAGAAAATGTGTTTGTATCTGGAGAACATAGGGGGTTGTATCCTCCTTCTGGTTGTAGCCAGAGAATTGGGAAGTTGGAGAATCCCTCAGGTTGTAGCTTGAGAAACTAGGTGGTTGGAGACTCCTTCCAGTCGTAGTTGGAAAACAAAGGAAGTTGGTGCTTCCAATGAATGTAATTCTTCAAGACATATAAAAAAAGCATTCAGTGGTTTTCTCCCTCTTTGGGCTTCCACGAAAAAACACTGGTGTATTGTATATGTGTATGAATGTTCATTTGTTCATTTTTTATTTAATCTAAAAATATTGGATGATAATTCTACATTGATATAACAGTTGCATTATATGGTTAAAAAGGATTAGATTTCTCTATTACTGATTCACCCCCNCAATAATCCAACAGTTGGCCCCCAGGCCTAATTAAAGTGGTTTTAACAACTAAGAAGGCACGCCAGCCTTGCCCAATGAAGACACACCTTTGCAACTCCTGTCAGCTAATATAAATAAAGGAGGCTAGCGCCTCATTATCTCACTCACTCATTCACTCATCAAGTGAGAAATTTTGGTCGATGCAGTTGGGAGAAGAAGGAAGAGAGAGGCACATTTCTCAGTGTTGCATTTTCTCTAGTGTTTTGGTTTATTGTCTTGGCATTGTATTGGCTATCTATATTAAGGAACTTTTGTTGGGTTTTCTCTCCCATGAGGGTTTCCCAAGATAAATGTTGTGTATCTTGTGATTGTGTTTCTCTTAGTGATCCTACCTATGCTATCGTTATCTAGTAAATTGAAAAGAAACCTAATAATAGCTCAAAACTTAACAGTCCACTTACATGGAAGGGGTGGACCCTCTATATTTGGAGGTAGGTGTTGATGGGTCTTAAATCCATTGATTCAATAGTAGGAACCAAACCCACCATCGAGGACCAATTAGACTTTGCAACATTTAATTATGGAATGGTTCTCCAGATCTTGCGATCTAACCAAATTATCGATGGGCTTTATGTTTTCTTGTGAAGGCTCCTCCTTCAGTTCGAACTATTCTCTTCTGTATTTTCTCTTGGGTGGGACTGGTATGAAATATCCAAGCCAGTATAAACCAACTTGACAGCAAACAGGATTAAGTTTTATCTACTGGGGAAGAGGTTGAGCTTGGGATAACCCGTTGCGCAAACATGCAGACAATGATTCTATACCACAGTCCTAGTACTAATACATCAACCATGTGCACATCCAATTACTATCTAAGAAACTAATTATCAGAAAGAAAGAACATATGTAATACGATAATGGAAAGAAAAATAATTCATCTACCATAACCATTCATCACATAATAACACAACGATTCATTTTCATCATTAAAGCCAAGAACATTAAAACATTGCACCAGATAACTTGACAATAGAATTAATTTCTCTTACTCATTACTGTATCGTTCATGAAGCAGGATAGGAGGTAGTTCTTCTCCAAGTCCAATCACAAGAATTTGATGAAAACAGTTTGTCTTTGGTCCAGAACGACTTCTCAATTCATAGCAGCTTCAAAATAATTCTTAACAACCAGAAAGAAAGAGTTCTTACAACAACCATCGACCTTTGACTAATTGGTCAATGTCTTTATTTATAATATAAAGTTTAACTGAAATTAACAAGTAAGTACAGTTTAAGAAAAACAAAAATCGCCATGTGGCGTCATCTTCTAATAGTTTCTTGAACAGTCAACCTGAGATATCTCTTGAAAAGGGTGAGTTCTCTCGTATTTGGACCAATTGATAAATATTTCTTCACAAGTTTGGGCTCATGGAAATATGTGTTGTTCCATCAGAGCCGCATATATTCCCCTGATGTCCACCGCATGCGCCTGGTACTTTACTAGACTGGATTTCAACTGTTGTAGCATGGTTCGGGCTCTGATTGGATGTTCTGCGAATCATTTCACTTTCACTGGTCTTGAGTCGGTCATCTTTGTGAATTCTTCGGTCCATAGTGAATCTTGTTTGGCATGTGACTCCACTATGTCGCTCAGGTCGACAAAGTTGTCGGGGTACTAAACTCGGGGAGTCCGATATCTTTCATTACTTTATTAATTTTCTCCCAGTTCTTCTTGCATCTGATCCACTACTCTTGGATTTCTCGGTGTGGGTCCTGAGACATATTAGCCCAGTACTTGGCTGACATCTTCATACGGTTAAGACTACTTTTTCCAACCATATGAATTTCATGTTCTTCCTTGTCACGGCCTCGTTGGACTGCCTCAATGTACTCGAGTCTTTCTACTGCTTGTTGCTCCCTTTCATACCATTGCTCCATATCCTTGCAAGTCGCGAGTGCCATGAGGATGTCCTCCTGGAAATAAATTATTTTCACAGTTAATAGGTGTCGTTCTTTCTTGAATTCACTGTAAACTTCCTCGAACTCACCTTTCAAGTACATGATAGTCTGCGTGGTGCCTTTATAGTATTCAGCCAAATGACACAAGTTTTCAATCTCCTTTAGGGCAGCAGCTAGTTCCTTTTCATCTCTCTTGGCTCTATCTAGGGTGGCATCTGAGAGTGCCTTTCCCACACCGAGAATTTCAGACATCCGGGAGTCTGCTGTGTTGATCAAGTTCTCCTCTGTAATAACCAAGATAGAGTGATCCAAAGTGATTCTTCTTTTCTTTGTCATCCTTTGCATGATGGCCTTTCTCTTTTGATAATAGGAGATGGCATAGATATCTTCTACCTCATCTACTAGCTCTGGTATATGTCGATCACCCCATGTGAGTGTGTTTCCCAGACTGTTGGTGGTGTATACTCATTCAAGATTGGGCTCTTGAAATTCCTCACTATGCCTCGTAGGTCTGACCTCTACTTGTTGCTCATCAGGGATTTGAGTATTGGGAAGAATAAAGGTGTCGGGTATATACTCGTTACTTATTTTCTCGTTGTCCGCAGAACCATTGATTTCCTTTTGCAGTGATTCTTTCTTTGGCTCCTCCGGTTCGGGCTTGTCCTTTAGACATGCTTCGGTCTCCTATGTATTGGGTCCCTTTGTTTCGAAGCCAATTTCGGCTTTTGTTTCCATTTTGAGGGACCTCTTTTGTTTGAACTTTAAGCTCTGGGGAAAAAGTCTTCTTAGAAACCTTTTCCTCTTGGACATGCACAGGGGTGTCATGAGATGACTTTGGGCTCTCATCGTCACTATATATATTTATAAGCTTTCTCATAGGATTAGGCACACATGTTCCTACCGACACCCTACTTGTCTCTAGTTGAGTCGTCCTGCCTCCTAGTGGTCATGCCGGTGATGCAGTGGATTCTGAGCCATTAGACCCATTGATGTTACCAAGGTTTGTGGAATTGTGGCCTCCTGGCTCCGTTGGGCCTCCTTATCGGATATCAATTAGAAGCCTAGGTGTTATGATGAGTTATGGTTTATCCTGCATTCGCTACATTAGCAGTTGGGCCTTCTACCACAGAAGTCCCCCCGTCCCCTGTTAAACTTGAACCTCAGGGGAATCCCTAATTTGTACTAGAGATTCATGATAAAATTTTGCCACTCCGATGTCTTCTTGAGGGTCACCCACCGCTTCGCCCAATTCCGATGCTATCATCCCTTCTCAGGTCCTAAGAATTTCTTGCTCCAAGGACGTCTCTTTCTATTCCCAACTCATGGCCTTTAACTGAGTTGTTCCAAGATCAGTCATCCTTTTTGCCACCTCATTCCAATGTTGAGAATTTTCGGTGAAAATTTCATCTTCAAACTGGTCATGGACATAAGGCCAACAGGATGATACATGTGATGCATGTTTTAGGACCAGACCTTTGGGGTCATGCTTGCGAAAATGACCAGTTTGGAACCAGAATTCCAATTGACCTAACCCTTCTTGCATAGCATGCACAGTGTCTTTGACCATGTAGAAGCCAATATGAAACCCATACAGTATGAAGGCCCACTTCTTGTCCTTTACTAAAGTGGCGTTATAACCTTGCAGAATAGTCTGATAGCAAATTTCCCCTAACACTAGTCGATCAGGGACATATATAGGTAACAAATGGGGTGCCCCTGTGGCACCGAAAACCCTAATGTAGGTTTCATGCTCATCTATATACCAGTGACATACCTTCGATATAACCTTTTTTGCTTCATCTGATAGCCTTGGGTACTCTTTCTTGAACAGTAAAACATAAATGCACGCAATGAACTACTCGCATATAAGAGAATAGGATTTATTGTACCTATTTTCCCATAGCATGTTGAAGTATACATGGACTGGGAGCTCAGAGGAGTGCCAGTTTAGGTTCATTCCATAAAAAATGTTCCAAGTGCAGATGGAATCCAATAGATATGAGGCCATGTAGAAGGAGAGGGCTTCTCCCTCTTTCGGCGTGTGGGCTTGTCATATGCAAGTGCTCAGTTGTTTGGAGATGATGGCACCCCAATTGAAGCTCGTGCCTGAAATGGCTACCATATAAGCTATAGGCATCCAAGCCTATGAAAACTGGAAGCAATATTTCTCCCATGCAACCTGCAGAGAAGAGCCATCAAGTATATGTATGGTTCCCTTAGATTAGTCGTCAGATACCAGCCAAAAGTCTGGTTCGTGAATTTTTTGTCTTCCCTCCACCATGACGCCATGATTTTGTTGGTGTCATGTGCTGCATACAAACTTACAACGAAATCGATGCTCATCTTTTCTTCCAGCTCCCTAAGCTTGTAGTAACTCTAAACCTCTGATGGAAAGAAAACCCCGACACACTCGCCATTATCGTCGTTAATCAAACATTTTTTTGCATCAGCATGGTCAATGAGCCACTTTAGGATCTCAATGCATGGAAACACTGGAGTCTGGCTTTCCACCATGTGCAGATACTCCCTACAGATATTTGGAAGGACATCATCATCGAGTCTTCTTGTATCAGGATCGTTGTGCGGAGTATACTCGAGGGCTTCTTCCTTTTTTATTTTCTTAAACAATTCTTCCCAACGAGGGAATGTTGTTTTGGTCTCAATGTTCACCTTTGTGTCTCTGAAGGCCAGGGGTTGGATGAAGACCTTCTCGGTGGTCGTCTTAGTGAAGGAAACTAGTTTTGGAGCGAATTATAATTGCCTTGCAACTACTGGGGAGGAGCCCTCTCCCATTTCTGGTTCTTGTAGCTTTGGCGCTCTTGGGGATTTCCTGGTGGTGGATTTCTTCGAAGGCATTGTTCCTGGAATTTAAACGGTATTTTAAACATGCGTACAGATTAGCATTGGGTTGAAACATATGAAATGAATCTAAAAAAACACCATAAGCCAATACATACCTGTAATGCTCGCTATGATTGTTGTTTAATACTTACTGACCCTTGGGATCCTTCTCTGGATCGTTAGCCTTGATCTTTTATGTGTTTTGAAGTCCTTGCTGCGCAGAATAGGATCATACATGATGACTTAAAAGAATATAACGGGAGAGATCCTATCAGTCATATCAATCAGTTAATACGAGTAATGAATGTAATTCAAAACATACTGTCATTGGATCTCTGTAAATAAATTCTAAATGGTTGACGGTGGAGGCGCGGAGGGAGATGCATTGTATCGACAGGCTTAAACGGTCTCTTTTGATTTGCGCACGGAAAAGAAACTAATGCTCGATCCATGAATTAACTATCTTAAATGCATCATACCTAACCTATCTAAGGGCCAAAATGTCTCATCACGTCGCGTCCCTCCGGTGTACAGATCGGGGATCGACTACTATCCTTGTGTGTATTTCCATTGATATACTCCCAATAGATACTTCCAATGCTGATGGTATCGGGGATTGGTGGTCGTGAAAACTTTAAGTGCTTAGCTTCTTTGCGAGTTATCATCTTTGTAATTTCCCAATGCCAAAAATGTTTTGGGGGTCGTCGATCGGCGATATTATTCCTTTATTTGTGTGATGCTTACTCTTTCATTTTTATGTCGAAGCTGAATGGATAGGTCTTTGGCGATATCTTTAGCGGATTTTATTCGTGGGGATGAGAAAATTTTCTTTTGCTGATGCCGATGAAGATCGATGCTTGGCTATTTTGAACTTCTCAAGCAATTTTTGTCACTTTTAATCTTTCCCGATGCCGAATTTTCTGAGCGTGTTGGGGAAAACTTTAGACTGTCGATTTCTTAAGTAGTTATTAAGTCCCTTTTAAAGTTAAGATGATTATTTATATGTTCAAGCATACTTTAAATAATTCAAACATGAAAACATAAAAGATAAGCGCGGGCAACAATTTCATACTGAAGTGGAAACAAATAGTACAAAAAATCAAGTGGTACCCAAAAAGTAGAAATGGACATAGTCTTTTTAGGGTGTGTTGAGTGCTCAACAAATTTTGATTCACTGGGTGAAAGTAGAATCTTTGTTCCTCCTCTAAGGCCCGGCTGATACAGAAGCTAATGGAGAATCTTAACTAGTCTTAAATCGAAACCTCTTAACCTTTGCATTTGAATTTCTTTGGTTAATGCTTCTAGGTCTGCCTGTGGGGTTTTAACCCTTTTCTTCCTTCCTTTCCTTTGACCCTGACTCATGTCCCCATTTTACAAAATTTTAGCAAAGTAGTCACTGGCATGAATCCTTTAATTACCTCTACTCACCTGCTTCGGTGTTGCTCCACTACCAGCGAGCGTCCATAAACTCGACGGAGTCACACCGACATCACAGACCTTGCTTCACTGCTAGCGAGATTCCATAGCCTCGGTGGAGATATCTGCATACCCTCTCTCACTATTCACTCTTTTGATAATATCAATTTTATTTCGGCATGATGCCCTGAGTGAGTGAGGGAGGAGGATGTTTGTTTATTTTCAAAGTGAGATGGTTAAGGTG
Organism: Picea engelmannii; assembly: GCA_009831015.1. Lineage (NCBI taxonomy): Eukaryota > Viridiplantae > Streptophyta > Pinopsida > Pinales > Pinaceae > Picea > Picea engelmannii. The sequence goes on from ML787252.1 coordinate 432,875, forward strand.
GATCCTTCACTAGATCCATCTTCTAGGTTCATGTAGTCCTTTCCAACTTTACTTCTTTCCCTTAAGATCTTGCCGAACCACAAAGTAGACACTTCTAGCATTTCTCTAAAGTTGTTCATTTGCTCAGGCTAGACAGAGGATTCCTCAAAGTAATTGTGAGTTTTTCAGTGCTTCTCGCATTTGTAAATGAGCGACGAGTTAGAAACAGAGTTTGCTATGTTGCATGATTTTAAGGCCAACCATTTTCTTGCTAGAAACCTTCAAAAGTACAGAAAAATAGAAGAAAAGAAACAACAAAAGGAAGTATTTCGCAACCATGAAGATACTCAACATGAAACACACAATTTATTTATTTTAATGTATTTTTTTGGAAGTATTGTTTTAGAACTTGGCCATTCACTAGGAGGGTGTCAGGTTCCCCCCTCAGATTATACAACCGATAAGTGCCTGCCCAAATCTTCTCAACCACTTGAAAAGGTCCAAGCCATAATTTCTGAAACTTAGAATGCTTCCCTTTTGGTTCATTTTCCCTGTCCCACTTCAGGACTAAGTCTCCTACTTCAAAGTTCTTTTCTTTAGCCTTATGCTTATCAAACCACCTTTTCACTATCTGTTGGTGATATAGGAACTTTGACTTATCCTTTTCTCTCTCTTCTTTCAGCATGAATAGAGTGTTGATTCTTTGTTGCATGGCCGACAAGGGTTCTTTGCTGGAATCTTGGGCTAGTTGAAGAGATGGAAGATAGAGCCCATTTGGGAGGATGTATTCTTGCCCATAAACCAAAAAGTATGGGGAATTCCCTATATCTTCTTTGGGTGTGACTCTATCGGCCCATAGAGAATTATGGAGCAGATTGTGCCAATTTCTTTGGTTATCTACAACCGTCTTCTTTAATATTCTCACTAGGATCTTATTGGTTGATTCTACCACACAGTTTCCCTGGGGGTAATAATTTGCAGAGTACTTAATTATGATTCCTTTTTCCAGAGAAAACTCCATAAATAGGGTGGAAGAAAAATAAGATGCATTATCAAAGACCAAAACAGAAGGGACACCAAACCTTGTGATCAGTTGTTTCTCTATGAATTGGATCACTACCTTCTTATTTACATGAGTCATAGGAATGGTCTCTGCCCATTTTGTGAAATAGTCGATGACATTAAGAATGTATTTGTGCAGTTTTGAAGAGCTAGGTGTAATTTCTCCTATGATATCCAACCCCCATTTCTCAAAAGGCCTAGAAACAGTCATAGGTTGGAGCAGGAATGTTGTTCTCTTCTCCTTTCCAGCGCTTATTTGACAAGTCTTACAGTTTCTAGCATAAGTATGAGTGTCTTTGAAAAATGTGGGTCAATAATAGTCGGCTCTCAGAATCTTATGAGTGGTGGTGTTTCCTGCGAAATGTCCCCCAATGGGGCCATCATGGAGATCCTTCATCACTTTGTCTGCATCTTCACGCTCAAGGCATCTTAATAGTACTCTGTCATAATTGATCTGAAAGAGTACTGAATTTATAAGACGATATTGTGAAGATTTTAACGTGAGGGATCTCCTTTCCCTAGGGTGGAGGTTTTCAGGACAAGTACCATGATTTAGAAGATAAGTTAAATCCTTATACAAATACTCTTGTCCTGGGGAAATGTATGATACTTCACCACACCATAGTTCCATTTCATTCTCCCATCCGAAATCTTCATTTACTTGGTCCTGGGCTTCGGCTACAAGCTTGCATAACCCTTGTCCTATTACTAATTTGGCAGGTTTTATATCTAGTTCAAATTCCTAGACTACCGCCATCCATTTCTCTCTTCTTTCCCCCATTTCTTGTTGGGTAAACAAGGATCGGACTGCAGGGTGTGGCACAATCACTTTAGTGTGATTCTTAAGGATGTAAGACCTGAAATGTTTTACTTCCTTATATACTGCATAGGCCTATTTATCTATAGAAGGATAATTGAGTTCATATCCTTGAAGATTAGTGCTCATGAACAACATTGGGGCCTCGTTGTTTTCATCATCCTTCTGAGTCAAAACTACAGCTAACGATTGGTCGGAGGCGAAAGTATAAAGGGAGAAGTCTCTATTGAAATCGGGACTTTGCAACACCAGGGCCCGGGATATAGAAGCTTTGATATTACTGAAAGCATATTTTCTCTCATCATCCCACTTAAATTCGGCATCCGTGTGAATCATATTTTGTAAGGGTTTGATGATTTCTACGAAATTGAGAGTGAACTTCCTCACAAAATTGATTTTCCCGAAAAAGGACTGCATAGCTTTCTTGTTATGGGGCAAGGGATATTGAGCTATGGCATTAATCCTTTTGGGATCTTTGTGAATGCCTGCTTGAGATATAATGTGACCTAACATCTTACCTTCCTCGACACCAAAGATAGTCTTATTAGGGTTTAAGGATATACTGTATTTCCTACACCTTTCGAAAATCTGAGTTAAGTGTTGGATGTGCTCTTCTTTATTCTTTGAATACACTGTCACGTGATCTAGATACACTACCACATATTTATTGATTAGTCCCCGCAAAGCTACATCCATGGCCCTTTGAAAGGTCACTCTTGCATTAATTAACCCAAAAGGCATGTGCTTATACATGAAAGTTCCCCATTTGGTTCAAAAGGTGGTTTTTAAATAGTCTTCCCCTGAAACCAAAACTTGGTTGTAACCTAAGAAACCGTCTAGCAGAGAGAAAATCTCTGAGCTGGATACAGTCTGTAGGAGCTGTTCCATCGGTGGGACTGGGTAATTGTCCTTTTCTAAAGCTCTGTTGAGGTTCCTAAAATCTATGCATAAGCGGATTTCACCCGACTTTTTCCTCACCAGGACAAGATTTGCTACCCAAGCAGAATGCCTAAATTGGAAAATGATTTTGGCATCTAAAAGTTTCTTTAACTCTTGATACATGAGAGGTTCCAGGGATGGATGATACTTTTAGAGCTTTTGTTGGAAAGGTTTTTCTTCGGGTTTTAACGGGATCGTGTGTTGAATGATGTGGGTATCATATGGAACCGATATAAATAATGATTCACACCCAATGAACCAAGTATCATATTGTATCATTGTATCATATTGTATCATTCAGTGTATTCCCAAGATTTATAGTTTCATGCGGGGGACAAGATCTACCGGTCTATGCATTTCTAGATCCCTTAAACAAACAGATTTTCTATATTAGCTATCCCTTTCAAGATTGTGTGAGCCTTTAATTTATCCATAGGTTTTCATGTCCGAGGATCGGTCTCTGTTGATTACTCTTGGAATTCTTCATCGTCAATAGCGAGATATTTGAAATTGTCTTGGTTTGTCAAGAAGTTTATGATCTGTTCGTCTCCTTCAAAGACTTTCTTTTAGTGTTTCATGGAAACCTGCACATGAGATCTGGCTAAAGCAAGTACAAACAAATCTTATCAAGAAAGGAAGAGATATTCAATATGGAAGAATGAGAAAATATATTCACACTACTCCAATGAGCTGATGATTGATACATAGATCATGATCAATATGATACAATGAATGAGTGGAATACACTCATATATAGGGAAAAAAATTCCATAATTAA
>ML787252.1:436499-454658 GCA_009831015.1 Picea engelmannii
AATGCATGCATGCATAATAGTGATGGTAAAAATAGAAAGTCTAAAATAGAACTAGTCAGTTAACTCCCACTGAACTAGTGTGTCGAAAATAGAAATTTCTCCAACACCCCCCCTAAACATCACTATGGAGTAAAAAATGAGTCCCAACTTCTAGGGCATTTTAGGTACTCATGTACAATGCAACTAATGAACATTGAATAAAAGTGAGGAAAGAGAGAAAACCACGTGGGAACAAAACCCCCCCTCATAAGATAATGTATCAAAAGAAGAAAATGGCAGTTGTTAGGCAACTATGTTCTTCACTGCAAGACAATCCCGCAAAGTCTGAAACTTATGCCCACTGAAAGTCTTCATGAAGATGTAGAAATCTTTATGGATCTGATGATGTCCTTTGGAAACCTATCGGGCCTTGTACCTTTTGATCCTGTGGACCCATATGCACCTGAAAATATTCCTTTCTGGTGGAAGTGGAACTAGATGCGAAGTTTGATTCTTTAGGAGTGATTCATACTCCTTCTACATGGTTTCTTTCCATAATGGATTTCCCACAACCCTATTGTAGGTCTGTGGATTAGTAGATTGAACCATATAGCAATGCATGGGCATCACAGGTTCTGAAGCTGAAAGTACATGAGAAGGCTCCTCATGCTGAGATCAAGTCATCCTCGAATCCAATGGATTCCCTACAAGATTGGCTATTGCTTGAAGTGTGGTATGTGCCTTCTTGGGCATATGTTGAAGCTTTAGTGTTGGCTTCTTATCTAGCTATACTACCTGGTTATTTACATGTACAGAATCTGAGTGTATGGAATCATCTCGGATGTCTGAAACTGATGGAAGAACAAGAGTATATGCATGTTTCACTAGAGGTGCATGCAAAGTACTCTCCTTATGTTTAAGTAGAATAGAGGAGTCATCGTCAGAAAACTTAGTGAATTTATAAAACCTTGACTTGTGATCCACCTCACCAATTGCAATGATGGAATTGTCATGCATGTCAATTATTGAAACTGAATCGGATGTAAATTCAACCTTTTTACCTTTCTGAGTGATCTGATAAATTGAGAGCAGATTCATGGAAATTTTTGGAACATGTAAAACATTCTCAAAACTTCCATTGTGGATTTCCACTCTCCCTTCTCCTGCTACTGCTACTGGAGTTTCATCCCCCATGATAATAGGGGGTCTTGAGCATGGACTCAAAGAAGAGAAAAATTCCTCTTTAGCTGCCATATGATGTGATGCACCAGAATCTATAATCCATGAATCAGATGAAGAATTAATTGCAACCAGAGCATGATTATTACCTTTCTTAGCCTCATGGTCTTCTTTCTTCTTCTTCTTGGCTCCTTCAGGAATGAAGTCTCCAAGGTTATTCCTTTGAAGTACCTATGTCATAAGATCAATCTGCTTCTTCATGCATGTGGATTCTTCATGATTCGATTTATTGCAATATGTGCATTGTTTTCCTTCTTCTTCTTCTTCTTCCCTTTGGAATTTGAAGAATCTTTGGAACCTGAAGAATCCTTGAAGGGTTTGGAATATCCCTCATTTTTTGACTCTGGATGTAATAACTCCTTTTGTTTCTGCTTTGATTTCTGATTGTATGACCCTTTTCCATCATGCATGGTGAGGGCATGTGCTTTGGGATCTTTCATGAGTCCCATCTGTATGATTTTTGTTTGCTCTTGTGTAAGAGACTCAATGAACTGAGCCAACATAGGCATTTTCCAATTTGTTCCAAAAAGACATCTGCCAGAATGTAAATTGGAGACATATACAGTGTATTTCGGTCCTAGCTTGGCTAATATTGTTAGAATAAGTTGTTTCTCTTATGTAGACTTATCAATACCACATTCACCCAAGCTCAATAACAAATATTTAAATTTAGTAAAAAAATCTTGTATATTATCAAAACTTTTAGGGTCTAAGGTATTCAACTCTACCTCAAGCATATGACCTCGTATCTCATCTTTCTTTCCAAAGAGTCCTTCCAGGGTGGTCTAGATCTCGTTTGGAGTCTTGCATGTAGCAACATAAAACCATAAATCAATGGATATTAACTCAAGAAATATTCTTGTGGCCTCATCCTTATGGTTCGCTCATCTCATCTTCTCAATCATTGATGCAGGTTCTATTTCTGTCGCCATTGTCAAATTATACAGTCATTTTCTTTTGAGTTGGAATGCCGCCTTGGGATTCCAATCAAAATAATTGTATTGTGTGAGGATTACCACCAATTTTGACTGTATAATAGTTGTCATATCCATCTCTCCCACTATTTCTAATAACCCCTAAAAATTTACTCTCAATCTGTAAGTGAAAAATTAAGAAATCGCGGCAGAAAGGACACTTCAAGTGAAAATTTGTATCAGTTTCAAGAGATGATCTTGTGGCTTACTTTCTAAGCAAACGGTGAGGAATCTCGTTGAATGGTTAAAAACCGACTTCCAAAATGGGTCAATTTACTTTCCACGTGGGTCGTTTCCTAAAAAACGTAATAGTTTGGGAGCAATCACTGTAGAAAGGTACAGCCACAGATTCGTATCAGTTTCAAGAGGCTATATTGCAGCTTACTTTCTAAGCAAACGGTGAAAAATCTTTCCAAACAGTTGAAAACCCACTTCCAAAATGGGTCGATTTACTAACCTTGTAGGCCATTTCCTAAAAAACATAATATTTTGGGAGGAATAACTGCTGAAAGGTACGACCACGGATTTAGCTCGCCGAAACTCCAATTTTCCTTATTCTTTGGCTTATCTGGCTTGCTCCAAGTAGCATAGATCTGATACCATGTCAATGTTTCATGGAAACCTGCACATGAGATCTATCTAAATAAATTACAAACAAATCTTATCAAGAAAGGAAGAGAGATTCAATATGGAAGAATGAGAAAATATATTCACACTACTCCAATGAGTTAATGATTGATACATAGATCATGATCAATATGATACAATGAATGAGTGGAATACACTCATATATAGGGAAAAACATTCCATAATTAAGAAAAGAAATCAAGCAGTTAGCTTTCCTTAGGAATGCATGCATGCATAATACTGATGGAAAAAATAGAAAGTCTAAAATAGATCTAGTCAGTTAACTCCCACTGAACTAGTGTGTAGAAAATAGAAATTTCTCCAACACTTTCCAACTGGAAATGTTATTAGGTACTGACGGTTTGTAGAGAATCTCAACAGTGAATCGGGAGGTTTCATAATCCTCTAGAAGCGACAGCTTGGAAGCAATTGTGGCTAAGGAGTCAACAAGAATATTCTTTTCCCTGGGGATCGTTGTAATATCGAAAGCTTCAAACTGATCTATTAACCTATGTACCTCCTGCTGATAGTTCTTTAGGTGAGGAGAATTGTAATGTATAGTATTTATTACTTGTCTAACAATAATTTCAGAGTCTCCGAAAACTTTCAATTCTTTGACATTCGAATCTACGGGTTTCTTTAATCCTTGTACTAGAGCTTCATATTCGATAGTGTTGTTAGTACATTCGAACTCTAGACTACAGGATAGGAAATGGCGTTTTCCTTTAGGATCGATGAGGACACACCCTGCTCCTGACCCTTCTTGCGATTTAGATCCATCAAAATAAAGGGTCCAAATTTGTGAATGGCAATCGTTCTTTTCCTTTCCCTTGTTAATTTTGTGCCTTCCCATCTTTTGTTTTGTAATCTTTAGCACAAGGTTTTGACAGAAGAGGGTGTCTCTCGTTGGTGTCGGCAACTCCTCTTGAAAAAACATTTCAGATTTTTGGGTAAGAGGAACGTCGGCCAGGAGGGGAGAAAAGTTTCTGAAATAGGAATCACAGGAATAATTGCCCAATATGGGGAAATCTATGGATGAGGGTTCGTTCGGGGTTTCTAGATCAGTGACCGTATGTTTCAGATATCTCTCCCTAATGATTATGATCATGTTCTTGTATCCCTTGAGTGGTAGCCAAAGGTGTGCCCAGTCTATACTGAAGTACCCGTTTATCCTTTCAGACCAATCTCGACTCAGCAATAGCCCATATGCCTCTGGGGTGTCTACTACAATGATGTCAATCACTTGCACAAACAAGGGATGTGTCGATATTCTGATCATCACATATTTGAGTTCTCCTGTGACCTTGACCTGGGTTCTGTCTAGTTTAACAACACGTTTATCACTCTTGAGAGGAATGGCATTTAATTTTTGCAAACAAACAAGGGCATAACATTGGAGGAAGCTCCAGAATCTACTAAACAGTTATGAAGGTTTATATTGAAGACTTCAAATGTTAAGAGGAATGGTGGGACAAAAGGATTTTCCTTTCTATCTCCCAAACGGGTGTTCACAGTTGGTTTGCCTACTAGTTCTGTGGAAGACAGATTTCTTTCTGGACCATTACCTACCGTCCAGTTTTCTACTGAGTTCAAATCTTGTAACATAAATTCCTTTTGTTGAGGAATCCTACATATGTCCATAACTGATATATTAGCCTTTAGCTTCTTCAAATCTTCAACCACGTTGTAATCTAGTTTGGGTGATTCCTGGGTATGAATTCTTATAGGGTTTTTTCCGAGAGCGAAGGATGTTTTCGGGTAATCGGGAGTTGACTTACTTTTCAAGGCCTAGGCGGCATCGGTATCTTTCGATCCAGGCATACCCTTACTATGTGTCTGTACCACCGAAACTTTCGTGAGTTGTTCCTGAGACTCAAACAAGTCGTCGGAAGGGATGATCAGGTCGAGATCCCATATTAGCATGGTTGTATCTTTTGGTGGGTCAATCTCTTCCTGGTCAGCAATATTCATAACCGAACTACTTGGCTTTTTGGTCAGAGAGACTTCGTCTAGAAACCGATTGGCCATCAAATTCATGGCGTGTACCCATTGAGGGCAGTCTCTTTCGGAGTGTTTTTCCTGATGATAAGTACAGAAAGAGTCAGATGCAACATTCCCTAAATAAATATTTAAGTTAGCTGGGCGAGGTTCAATTTCTTTGAAAGGCTGGTTTATTTTAAAGAAAAGCTTATAGGGATTTTGGCCTAGGTTTCCCTCCCTTGTATTTCTCTTCATGTCTATGATCTCATTTGATAATTTCTTAAGCATGTGTTGTAGATCTTCTATATCTCAATTACCTTTGTCGATAGTTTGTTCAGTTGGTTTCCCCGGCAGTATAGTCAAAAGGAGTCCCCTCTTGGGAGGGGGCTGAGATTCTTTCTTTACTAGAGAGGCCTGGCCCTCTTTACATCCTTTCATATGTAATTCTATTGTCTTAGCCTCTTCAAAATTGTCCGCCAGGGTATGCTTAGTGGTTCTCTTTACAAACATAGAAATAGATGTCGGGAGCGCATTGGCATAAACCTCGATTTGCAACTCTTGAGTTGGTCTTGCCACGGGCTGGAATTTATTTAAGATGGTCGTGAATATTTGATTGAAATCTTTGGCTCTTTATTTTGGAATCATGGTGGCTATGAACAACTCATCCATTAGAGCTCCCATCATAGTTTCCTCTGCAAATTTATCTAGAAAATATTTCTGAAACTTGGTCCAGCTGGGTATAGATCCTACTAGCAGATTAAAATACCACATTGAAGCTGAATTTTAAAATGTGTAGGGTAAAAGTCTATAGACTACGTCTTCATGTTGAACGTTCATAAGTCTAATCACAATTATGAACTTCTTGATATGATCTTCAAGTAATCTAGAGGTTTCGGGATCGAACTTAGGCAACAACTTCTCTGGATGTCAGTGAAGGTTGTGGACTGGTCCCAGGAGGGCCAAAGAATCTCTGGCTAACCAGGGTTGATTGTTTAGAGGTGGGTTCCCCCTTTCATCATTATGGTCATTGTTTCCTTCCATATCTTCAGGCTCTGAGTTAAACTCCTCTTGCTGGCACAGGGGCAGACCCAAGGTTCAACGCTACAATAGGGCACCAAAAAAACCCTAACTATTGGCCCTTTCGGCAACACCTGCAAAGAAGATGAAGTATCACCCGAGGTAGAGGCAGGGGTGGTTGCAGGAATCAAGTCTCTGCAACCTTAGCTGGGACATAGATCTGTGATTATAATACTTAACAGAGAACTTAGCATCAATAGTTCATCAATATTGAACCAATAATTATTGCACAGATAGAACAGAGCATCGCATCATTCGCATTGATCTAATGTAATTAATCACTTAGCAAAAACAAATGGATCAGATATAGAAAAAGCAAGCACTAAGAACATTCATAGAAGTCAGATCTAACATTCATAGCACAAAGCATAAGCAGATCTATCTATCTATATCAAAGCACTTAGCTAGAGAGTCATAAACACATTAAGATAAGAACAAAGAATAACAACACAGTATTTACATGGTTCACCCCCACCCTAGGGCTACGTCCACCAAATATTCTTCTTTATTGTCTTCGGTCAATCGGTTACAAGAAAAGAGCCTCAAAACCCTTACTCCGCACAAGACAAACGATCTACGCAGCTTGCTAGATCCTTCTTCCTTGCGTTCCAGCACTAAGCCTTCCACAGTCTTTCTACAATCACTTTCACTTAACTCTACAAGTTTCACACAGTATGCACAAAGCCTTACAAGTCCTGATCACACAGATCCAAATCTTGGAACTTAGCCTACTTGCCTACTAACATCACATAGATGCACCACTACTTCTATCTAGCCTAAGCATCTATTTATATATTACAAAATAGGCCTAAACATGGGTAAACCCATGGGCCAACATCCCATTACCATTACATATTCCCACATCCCAAAAAGGGGATGAGATCCTGCGATCTCTAATTATTCTTGCGCTCCTCCTTCGATAGACTGTCAAAGTCCAAAATAGGTCAACATGACCAAGAATCTCCCAAATCCTGGTCAAGGGCCAACAACTCTTCTTCCGATAAATCGTCTGGTTCAGATACATCGTCGACTGGTGTTCCAGGTATCAAATCAAGAGGTTCTTGGATTTTGGTAATCGTAAAATCTATTGAGTCTTCTATAGAGTGTACGAAAACTTCGTTGGGAGTGCTAACCACTAGTCTGTTTTGCTGTTTTCTTCGAGGGAGTATGGGAGCTAAGGACAACGCACCGATCTATCGGGCATAGGCTCTTGTGATTCTCCTAAATTGATTTACTTCCTCGTGAGGAAGGGCGTAAGGTATCTCAGGGTGAAAAGGTTCTTCCTCGGGCTGGGGTGAGTTACCCTCTTCGGGAGTACTCTGTGTGTGGGTTGTCTTGTGAATTACTAGCCATGCATGTGGGTTGTTACGAATATGTAGGTTGTTTCAAATGATATATAAAATATATATTTATCCATTCATTCTAAGGCCCTCCTTCTAGCCCCAATTATGTTGATGGTTCTTAAATCCCTTGATTCAACAGTAGGAACCAAACCTGCCACCGAGGCCCAATTAGACTCTGCAGTGTTTAATTATGGAATGGTTCTCCAAAACTTGTGATCTGGCCAAATTATCGATGGGCTTTGTGCTTTCTTGTGAAGGCTCCTCCTTCATATAGGACTATTCTCTTCTGTATTTTCTCTTGGGTGGGATTGGTATGAGAGATGCAAGCCATTATAAACCAACTTGACAGCAAACAGGATAAAGTTTTATCTATTAGGGAAGAGGCTGAGCTTGGGATAACCCGCTACTCAAACATGCAGACAATGATTCCATACCACAGGCCTAGTACTAATACATCAACCATGTGTGCATCCAATTATTGTCTAAGAAACTAATTATCATAAATAAATCCCATATGTAATACAATAATGGCAAGCAAAATAATTCATCTACCATAACCATTCATCACATAATAACACAACAATTCATTTTCATCATTAAAGCCAAGAACATTAAAACATTGCACCAGATAACTTGACAACAGAATTAATTTCTCTTACTCATTACTGCATCGTTCATAAAACAAGATAGGAAGTAGTTCTTCTCCAAGTCCAATCACAAGCATTTGATGAAAATAGTTTGTCTTTGGTCCAGAAGGACTTCTCAATTCATAACAGCTTCAAAATAATTCTTAACAACCAGAAAGAAAATGTTCTTACAACAACCATCTACCTTTGACTAATTAGTCGATGTCTTTATTTATAATATAAATTTTAACTAGAATTAACAGCTAAGTGCAGTTTAAGGAAAACAAAAATCGCCACGTGGTGTCATCTTCTAACAGTTTCTTTAACAGTCAACCCGATATATCTCTTGAAAAGGGTGAGTTATCTCGTATTCGAACCAACTAATAAACATTTCTTAACACGTTTAGGCCCATGGAAATCTGTTTTGTTCCATCGGAGTCACATATATTCCCCTTATGTCCACTACATGTGTCTGATACTTTACTAGACTAGAGTCCAACTGTTGTGGCATGGTTCAGGCTCTAATTGGATGTTTTGTGAATCATTTCACTTGCCCTGGTCTTCCGTCGGTCATCTTTGCAAGTTCTTTGGTCCATAGAGAATCTTGTTTGGCGTGCCACTCCACTATGTCGCTTAGGTCGACAAATTTTTCGGGGGTACCGAACTCGGGGAGTCTGATATCTTTCTTTACTTTATTGATTTTCTCTCAGTGTTTCTTTCATCTGATCCACTACTCTTGTATTTCTCGGTGTGGGTCCCGAGACATCTTATCCCAGTACTTGGCTGACATCTTCATACAGTTAAGACTACTTTTTCCAACAGTCTGAATGCCATGTTCTTCCTTGTCTTGGCCCTACTGGACTACCTCAATGTACTCAAGTATTTCTACTTCTTGTTGTGCCCTTTCGTACCATTGCTCCATATCCTTGCATGTCACAAGTGCCATGAGAGTGTCCTCCTGGAACTCAACTATTTTCACAGTTAACAGGTGTCGTTCTTTCTTGAATTCATTGTAAACTTCCTCTAACTCACCTTTCAGGTACACGGTAGTCTGCATGGTGCCTTTATAGTATTCATCCAGATGACACAAGTGTTCGAGCTCCTTTAGGTTAGCGGGTAGTTCCTTTTTCGTCTCTCTTATCTCTATAAAGGGTGGCATCTGAGAGTGCCTTTCCCACGCCAAGAAGTTCAGACATTTGGGCATCTGCTGTGTTGATCAAGTTCTCCTCTGCAATAACCAAGATGGAGTGATCCAACGTGATCATTCTTTTCTTTGTCGTCCTTTGCATGATGGCCTTTCTCTTTTGATTGTAGGAGATGGCATAGATATCATTTAACCTTGTCTACCGCCTCTGGTATCTATCGATCACCCCATGTGAGATTGTTTCCCAGACTGTCGGTGGTGTATACTTGTTCAAGATTGGGCTCTTGAAATTCCTCTTTCTGCCTCGTAGGTCTGGCCTCTACTTGTCACTCATCGGGGATTTGAGTATTGGGAAGAATAAATACGTCAAGTACATACTCATTACTTACTTGCTCATTGGTCGTAGAACCATTGATTTCCTTTTGTGGGGATTCTTTCTTTGGATCCTCTGGTTCGGGCTTGTCCTTCAGACCTGCTTCAGTCTCCGATGTATTAGGTCCCATTGTTTCGAGGCCACTTTCAGCTTCTGTTTCCTTTTGAGGGACCTCTTTTGTTTGAACTTTGGGCTTCGGGGAAGAAGTCTTCTCAGAACCCTTTTCCTCTTGGACACACATAGGGGTGTCGTGAGATGACTCTAGGCTCTCATCGTCACTATATATATATTTATAAGCTTGCTCATAGGATTAGGCGTGCATGTTCCTACCGACACCTTGCCTGTCTCTGGTTGAGTCGTCCCACCTTTAGGTGGTCTTTCCATTGATGCAGTGGATTATAAGCCATCAGAATCATTGATGTTAGCAAGGTTTGTGGAATTGGGGCCGCCTAGCTCCATTGGGCCTCCTTCTCAGATATCAGTTGGAAGCCTAGGTGTTATGATAAGGGTCTAGTTTATCCTACATCTGCTTCATTAGAAGATAGGCATGCTACCACAGAATTCCCCCCTACACCTATTTAAATTGAACCTCGGCGAAATCCCTTATTTGTATTGGAGATTCCTAATAAACTTATGCCGCTCCAATGGATTCTTGAGGATCACCCACTACTTCGCCCGGTTCCGATGTTATCGTCCCTTCTCGAGTCTTGAGAATTTATTGCTCCAAGGACGTCGCTTATTCTTCCCAACTCATGGCCTTGAACTGGGTTGTTCCAAGATCATCCATCCTTGCCACCACCTCGTTCCAGTCTTGATCGTTTTTGGTGAAAATTTCATCTTCAAACTAGTCATGGGAATAAGGCCAACAGGATGATACCTGTGATGTGTGTTTTAGGACCAGACCTTTAGGGTCATGCTTGCAAAAATGACCAGTTTAGAACCGGAATTCCAATTGACTTATCCCTTCTTACTTAGCATGCACGATGTCTTTGGCCATGTAGAAGAAAATATGAAACCCATAAGGTATGAAGGCTCACTTCTTGTCCTTTACTAAAGTGGCTTTATAACCTTGAAAAATGCTCTGATAGCAAATTTCCCCTAACACTAGTCGATCAGGGACATATATAGGTAACAAATTGGGTACCCTTGTGGCACCGAAAACCCTAATGTAGGTTTTGCACTCATCTAGATACCAGTGACCTACCTTCGATATAACCTTTTTTGCTTCATCCGACAGCCTTGGGCACTCTTTCTTGAACAGTAAAACATAAATGTGTGCAACGAACTGGTCACAGATAAGAGAATAGGATTTCTTGTACATGCTTTCCCATAGAATTTTGAAGTATACATGGACTGAGAGCTTAGAGGAGTGTTAGTTTAGGTTCATTCTAGAGAAAATGTTCATGGTTTAGATGACGTCCAGCAGATACGAGGCCATGTAGAAGGAGAGGTTTTCTACCTCTTTCGGTGTCTGCACTTGTCGTATGCAAGTGCTCAGCTATTTGGAGATGATGGCAACCCAATTGAAGCTCATGCCTGAAATGGATACTATATAAGCTAGAGGTATCCAATCCTTTGAAAATTGGGAGCAATCTTTCTCCCCATGCAACCTGCAGAAAAGAGCCATCAAGTATATGTATGGTTCCCTTAGATTGGTCGTCGGATACTAGCCAGAAGTCTAGTTCATGAATTTTTTGTCTTCCCTCCACAACGATGCCATGATTTTGTTGGTGTCGTGTGTTGCATAGAAACTTACAATGAAATCGATGCTCATATTTTCTTATGGCTCCTTGAGCTTGTAGTAACTCTGAACCTCTGATGGCAAGAAAACACCAATACACTCGCCATTATCATCATTAATCAAACATTTTTTTGCATCACCGTGGTCAATGAGCCACTTTAGGATCTCAATGCAAGGAAACACCAGAGTTCGGCTTGCCACCATGTGAAAATACGCCCTATGGATATTTGGAAGGATATCATCATCGAGTCTTCTTGTATCAGGATCGCTGTGCGGGGTATACTCGAGGGGTTCTTCCTTTTTTATTTTCTTAAGCAATTCTTCCCAACGAGAGAACATTTTTTTGGTCCCAATGTTCGCCTCTGTGTCTCCAAAGGCCAGGGGCTAGACGAAGACCTTCTTGGTGATCATCTTAATGATGGGAACCAGTTTTGGAGTGAATTCTAATTGCCTTGCAACTGTTGGGGAGGATCCTCTCTCATTTCTAGTTCTTTCATCTTTGGCGCTCATGGAGATTTCTTGGTGGTGGGTTTCTTTGGAGGCATTGTTCCTACAATTTAAACGGTCTTTTAAACATGCATACAGAGTAGTGTTGGGTTGAAACATATGAAATGAAGCTGAAAAAACACCATAAGACAATACATACCTGTAATGCTTGCTACGATTGTTGTTTAATACTTACTGACCCTTGGTATCCTTCTCCGGATCATTATCCTTTCTCTTCTGTGTGTTCTGAACTCCTTGCCACACAAAATAGGATCATACACAATGACTTAAAAGAATATAACGGGAGAGATCCTATCAGTCATATCAATCAGTTAATATGAGAAATGAATGTAATTCAAAACAAACTGTCATCGGATCTCTATAATTAATTTCTAACTGGTTGACAGCGGAGGCACAGATGGAGATGCATTATATCAGTAGGCTTAAACGGTCTCTTTTGATTTGCGCATGGAAAATCAACTAATGCTCGATCCATGAATTAACTAACATCTTAAATGCATCGTACCTAACCTATCTAAGGGCCAAAACATCTCATCACGTCGCATCCCTCCGGTGTACAGATCGTGGATCGACTACTATCCTTGTGTGTATTTCCATTGATATACTCTCGGTAGATACTTCCAACGCCGATTGTATCGGGAATCGATGGTCGTGAAAACTTTAAGTGCGTAGCTTCTTGGCAGGTTATCATCTTTTTAATTTTCCGACGTCGAAAACGTTTTAGGGTTCGTCGATCGGCGATATTATTCCTTTACTCGTGTGATGCCTACTCTTTTGTTTTTCTGTCGAAGCCAAATGGATCGGTCTTCAGTGATATATTTAGTGGATTTTATTCGTAGGGACGAGAAAATATCCTTTTGTCAATGCCGATGAAGATCGGAACTCAGCTATTTTGAACTTCTCAAGTGATTTTCATCACATTTAATCTTTCCCGATGCCGAATTTCATGAGCGTGTTGGGGAAAAATTTAGACTGTCGATTTCTTAAGTAGTTATTAAGTCCCTTTTAAAGTTAAGATGATTCTTTATATGTTCAAGTGGACTTTAAACAATTCAAACATGAAGACATAAAAGATAATCAGAGGCAGTATTTTCATACTGAAGTGGAAACAGATAGTACAAAAAATCAAGTGGTACCCTAAAAGTAGAAATGGACATAGAACTTTTAGGGTATGTTGAGTGCTCAATAGTAGGTTCTGATCCTAGGGAAGTAATAACATTGAAGGGTGTGAAATCATTTATGGTTGATAGGAGTCGTGCATACATTTATTTGGGTTGAAACGTCACAATAAAAGGGAATCAAAGGTTATGGGGACACTACGAATTGAGTTCATTCTTCTCCAGTGCCTACTGAAGTTGTGTCGCCAAATGAGCGGAGGAATGGTGGATCTGTAAATTCATGGGAGGAGAAGCATGTGGAAACCCCCATTTCAAAGAAAAAAATATCCAAGTGTTGGAAATTCCTCAAGAAAAGAAGAAGTATGGTTGTGGGTCAAGCCATGGTGATTGGGGATATCCCTAAGCTCTTGGATCAAATGGCCATGGGAAGATTATTTGGTAATATAGTCATAATACATCCTCTGATCTATTGGTTGGATGTGAATTGGAAAAAGGTTATCAGTTGCAGGCTCACTTTACATACCCTATAAATGGGATGGATATGTTTTAAGTTTCACTTGAAGGAGGACCTAGCATGTATATTCGGAAGGAGTTGGGTATGGAGACCCTCAGGGATTTTTATTGAGTAATGGGCCATATATTTTGACCCCACCCAGGACACCCTCTCCCCAACAAAGGTCTATGAAATTTTACCAAACCTCCTATTGGTATTTTGGAATGAGACGATTTTGATCTAAATTGGGAATATGTTGAGGAAATATGTTGTTTGGGAGCCTGGATGGGAGACAAAAATGGATCGGAGATGGGATTGGTTCTAGATCAAGGTGTAACTTAAGAAAGGTCTCATGGATGAGGTCAATTTAGTGTGGGGATGTTTCAAATGGATGAAGAAAGTGGACTTTTTTCATGTCCCATTCCATTGCTATGGTTGTCACAAAGTAGGGAACTTATAGACACATTGTAGGAGCTCTCTGGTTTTCTTCCCTCACTTTCAAAAGACTTGGAAGTGAAAAAAATTATCGTCGGAGTCATCGAGCGAAAAGGTGGCATAAAAATGTTTCGGAGCATGTAATGGAGACAAGGGTCCTTTTCAAAGATCTCCAGGTGTAAGATCCCATTTGGCTCAATCAAAAGTTCCCTCTGGTAATATTCTTATTTCTAATGATATGGCTCATTTTAAAAATAATTCATAGGTTTCGGTTGGTGAGAAACTTTTCTCCTCCATTAAGGTTTTCATCCTTCCTATTAAAACCATTGGGGATGCAAAGGTTAATGTTTCCTCTTCATAGGAACATAGCTTTGCACGCAAGGGATTTCCCCTCACCCTTGATCTCAAGTTCCATCTCCCTCTAGAAAAGGGGTCTCTCCCTCTTGGGCTCTTAGCTTGAGAGGTGGTTTTCAAAGCTCCAATAATAAATCCCCCATTAAGTCGGATTATTTGTTGAGATATAGATTAAAAAAAAAAAAAATTAGGGCTATTGTGCAGGGGGTATGGCCTTGGATAAGGGTTCTTGGGGTCAAGTAGGTAGTAAATATTCAATTTATCTTGCCCAAATTCAAGCTATGAAATATATCAAGAACATAAGAAAATCAACCATAGTTCGGGCCCTTATAGAGGGGACAACCCAAGCCAAAGTCTCAAAATTGTTATACTCTCCATTAACATTGGAGGGGTGGGGAGCGCCCCAAAATTCCTCTCTTTAAAGAGGCTGGTACAGGAGCATAGGCCAGATTTCATCATGCTTCAGGAAACAATGTGTAGTGGTAAAAAGGCAACTGACACTCTGCATAGTTTTTTAAAAGATTGGTATTTTATTTCTCTGTATTATACAAGTTTATCGGGGGGGTTAGTTTCTACGTGTAACCCATGATTCCAAGATTTGTCCTCTTCCTAGTTTCCTTCCGATATTTTGGTTGAGTTGAAAGAACCTTTTTTAAACGCATCCCTCTATCTACTAAATGTGTACGACATGTATGTTGATCAGTTAAATTTTTGGGAAGGATTTGATGCCTTGAGGTATTTAATGATTCAAATATTATTCTGCGAGGGGATTTGAATTTCTCCATTTATTTGAGTGAGATTTGGGAAATCTCCCCTCGTCAATATCCTCAAAGCAATTTTTTATCTCATTGTATCAAACAACACCATTTAGTAGATATAGAGCCAACAAATTTGGTGCAAGCGTGATGGAATGGGAGAAAAGGGAAGGATTTAGTATCCAAAATGTTAGATTGATTCCTTATTTCAAAAAACATGTTTGAAAACCCATGGATATTCAAGTCGAAGGTTGTATTTGGGGGAACTCTAATCACATGCCTAAATCTCCATCCCCTATTAAATTTAATCATGGCTAGTTCTATCTAATGGAGTATCAAAGGATTTTTCTCTCATCTTGATCTCCTTTGGATGAAATGGAGGGAAGATCTTTTGTGGAACAATTTGCAGAAAAAATCACCAAGATTAAAAAGGAAACCTCCTCCTGGGCCAAATATTACAATTTGCAAGAATCCTCAAAGCTCCATGAGGTGGATACCAAGATTGGCTCATTGTTAATTGATAGGTAGGCTACTCATTGTTAATTGATAGGTAGGTTGGAACCCTTTCTAGTGATAAAGAAAATGCTCTAGGAAAATTATTAAAATAGAAGCAGGATTTATTGTCATATGATGTAACACCCATTTCCTAAACCCATGATTAAATGTAATTAATCATAGTTAAATATTTCCATGCCATGACATGTGAATAATGTAAATGTATTGTTATTTTAATTAATATTTCCAACAACTGTCTATGGGAGTGAATCCTTGAGTATTAGCCATGATACCACTAGAGGAAAGGGTGAGGAAACCTATAAAGGGGTTCATCATGCTAAAGATGGCCCCTTGTTGATAATATTTGATATTCATATTAGTTTCCTCATACCTGATTTCAAGGAAAATCAATTAATGAGGAAGGATGGTAGTTGGGAAACCAACTACCCCAAGTAAATCCAGGCATGGAAGATCAAGCTAGGATAGTTGA
Source organism: Picea engelmannii (assembly GCA_009831015.1). Lineage (NCBI taxonomy): Eukaryota > Viridiplantae > Streptophyta > Pinopsida > Pinales > Pinaceae > Picea > Picea engelmannii. The sequence goes on from ML787252.1 coordinate 452,250, forward strand.
AATTGTTAGCCAAAGGTACCATAGGGTACCATTTTTGCATATCATATTGACCCATGGGTTTCCTTCTGATAGAAGGAAGGGGATAGGTCGAGAACCTTTCCTAATGATGCATGTAGGAGAAGCACATGAAGGTAGATAGGAGATCAAGGTATAAAAGTTGTAAAATATAGAGAACTCGGGGGATTTCAAATGGGAGAAAGAGGATGGACTGTGTAAAAAAACCATTAACAGAAAAACAGCAGGAGATCTAAACCTTAGAGGGGAGAATCCATAGAATCGACCTAAGTTGGGAAGGATGTGATATTGATACCGAGAAGGTATATAACAAACCTCGTTAAGGCCTGAGCTAGGTGGGTGTGAGAATATCTCTACCAAGAATGGTGTGAAGGAGAATGTCCTTCATAAATCAGTAAGAACCAGAGAGAGAGAGAGAGATATTCTGTGGCGGTACCATGGCTTGGCACACAGGTGGCTTGTTTACGAAGTGATTGAGAATGCAGAGCCTATAGTTGGGTCGACAGAAGAACACCCATAGTCAATTGGTTGGGAATAAATTGAAATAGATAAGTATTTCTCACTCTGTGTAGTTTAATTGAAGGTAAAGGATTTATGCATGTAATGTTCTTGTAATTGGGTATATAATTTTTATGGGCTTGTCTTTGTCCCCTTTGGAAGCCAATATACTTGCATGATAATGTATTTCAATAGATTCATCTATGTATAGCACATAATGAACATGAACATATCGTATCATTCCTAAAATAAAGAAAGTAAATATGTGAATGAACCTCCTATATATGCAATAGATTATCTACTGCATTTTGTTGCTTATGAGAAGAAATTCGGGTAGATAAGTTAAGATATGGATGGAAAAATATAAGAGGAAATTCCTTAGCCATATTAGAGGAGGAATGCAGATATCCTAAATGCCTAGTAAGCCTTATAAATTACTTGGGAGAAATCCCTAAATTACTAAGTCCAGTTTCGGACTAATAAAATATATGTAAATCTTGTTGTTAAGCTTGACATAATCGCATGCGTTGATGTGACCTTGCGAATAGATCTTGAACCTTCATCAAAGGGCATAATTTTGGAGTGACCAAGTGCGAGATCGATGAGAGACTCCAAAAATAGATCTGGACCACAAATCTAGATGGGTCTCTACCATTAGTTGGTAAGCGGCGAGAACATGTCTCAACCGTCAATGTGGCGGGGTGAAGGGATCCCAATCCTCCATCAGAGTAGGTTGTAGTTCCTGTAGGGGGTGTACCCTGAATCAATGAGGGTCATTGGATCCATCGATGAGTGGTCTAGACGATCTCACAACTGTTGATCTTGACTATAAGAGTCTAGAGTTCAAACTGTCAGAGTGCTTATGTGCAGGGTTGATAAAGGACTTTGACCAGTGGCCCTCTGAGAGTGAACACTATTCGTTGATCTATCAGAGAGTAATTGTGGGAGATCATGGCTCATTAGATCCATCGTGGTTAATATGGTTGGGTTTCCATGGTCGAAATAACCCTGGACATCGAGGTGGAGGCAATCCAAAAAGGGGAGTTTGAGGGGTGATCTAGGTCATCCATCGGCACTGGATGAACTTTGAGAACAAATCCTATTCATCTGGCACTAGGGGTTAATCATAGTGGGTTATGGAGGTGACACTTGTCACCATTTAAGTCGTAGAAGGATTGAGATGCGGCCTACAGAGGGCCAATACAATTGAGTAATCACGTTCAATTAGGATCGTTGGATCTATGGGGTTTTGGAAATATGGGTTGTAGATCTTTACACATATACTCCAGAGTAGTTAACCTCGTAATTATGTTGATTAGGATTCACTTAACCATGGTAATCAATTTATTTAATCATATCCTAATCCCTGGATCAGGATTACTCAAAGTGACTATTATAAGCAAAATTTGTTTGTAGGGACAGATCCGACCTATCCGGCTGTGATGTCAATTACAACCTATTTGATAGCTCGACATGAGGTAGAGACTACCCGTTGTTGAAAAATACTGAGAGGGGGGGGTGAATCAGTATTTTGAGCTATTTACAATTTTTCACTTTTCTTTCACTGAAAAATCTTAGTCTACTTTATAGAGACCAGTTGTTGTATATTCTTATGAAAACAGTAGTGCATCCAGAGATCATATTATGGATTTCTTCATTCATCAGATGTCTTTTAAACAGTAATTCAAAAAAATAAACTAACATAGATGAATAGGACACATGAACACCAGAATTTAAGGTGGAAACCCAAATGGGGAGAAAACCACCGCTGTTGTTGTCTCTGTCTTCAATGATTATTATTAAGAAAACATTCTACAACAATGTACTAGTGCAGACTCATACTAGTACGCAAGCTTCTACCTGCAGAAGGCTACAACCTTCTCTCGTTTACCAGCC
>ML787252.1:454708-466751 GCA_009831015.1 Picea engelmannii
TCTAGTGGTTATGACAATAACAGAAATTATCTCAAGAGTAAACACAGATCTACAGACTGTCAGGCAGTTACCAAAGGACACATATTAAACAACTCAATAAACCTGGAGATGATGCCTCTGATCTCATGGTTGTTGAACCCACAGTCGTGATCTCTCTGTCAATGTAGATCTGTCGCCTGACTGCCACAAGGAGGTTCCTCTTTCTTCAAACCTTTCATGCTACCTGCACAAATGACATCACCCACCAGTAGATATCCCTACTATCAGAAAAATGGCCTCCGCATCCTTCGACCACTGCTTCTGCCGAGACCATCGACCCCTTTTTAAGCCCATTGGTCTGGGACCCGTTCAACGCTCATCGGGTCCAATATTTATTGCTTGGAGGAAATCGGGCTCCTGTTTAAAATTTGAATTAAACCTATGAGCGCCCTTTTAAATCAAAGGTCCTGATCATTTATGGATCTGACGGTCTAGATTCACTCGCGATTTTGCATTTCACGAAATCGGGGTTTTTGATGTCAAGTGACTTTGTCATTACAAAGTCCTGATCCCCGATGTCGATGCGCTCCTTTCCATGCACTAGCCCTGCTGGCTATAGGCCTTGGCCTACATGACCATATACACATGACCTTAGTCAAACCTCTCATCAAGGTTTCGGCGTTTTCGATGTCACCATGCACATGCCTCCGGGATTCCCGATCCCCGATTTGCTCCTTTCCCGAGCTTTAGCCCCTTCCGGCTACACAATGGTCCATGTGACCTGTCTCCGTGTGACTTTGATCTTATCACTCCATCAGAGTTTCGGCACTTACTATGACATAATATTTATGTCTGTGGGATTCACGATTTCCCGATTCTCGATGTGCTTCAGCCCTCCTGGCTGACCCTGGTTCACGTGACCGTTACCTGTAACCGCATCCTTATCTCTGACAGCTGGCCTCCACTAATCCTCTGTCCTCCTTCGCTGTTGTGCTGACAGCTGTACCCCACTCATCGGGATTTCGCAGATCGAGATTTCGAAATGCACAAAACCTTTGTGCCCAGGATCTTCGATATCCCGATTTTCGATTAGCCGATGAACGACCTCCTGTCGGGCCTTTCGCCGATGGCACCAATCTCCTGCCACGCGTCCTCTCAGATGGACGGTCCCGATTGTGTCGGGATTTCAGGACTTCCAATGTCCTGTTTCTTTTGACCTTGGGAACTCCGATTTCCCGATTGGCGATATGCCGACTCGCTCCTGATTTCTGACACCTGTCCCACAAATGGACGGTCTCGATACCTTCGGGATTTCGAGACTTTCGATCTCTCGTTTCCTTCAACCTCAGGAACTCCGATTTTCCGATGTCCAATATGCCGACGGTGTCTTGATCTTCGACACCTGTCCCTCAGATGGACAGTCCCGATCATCGATGCCTCTGCTGACATCACACGTGGTTTGACACGTGTTAGATCCTGCCACATGTCACTCTGATTTGTGACTTACATGTGCCTGAAGTGTTGAATCTGCCTGACACCTGTCATTCCCTGGTTGTGCCACGTGTCCCTTGCCGACATGGTCTGCTGTCGTGAGTTGGATCAACGGTTCAGATGCAATCTTGGCTCAACGGCTGCGATTTCATCACGAAATCGCATATCGCGATTTCAGGGTTTTTGTTGTCATTGTTCACAAGACTCGTGAAACTCTGATTCCCGATTCTCCGATGAAGCCTCCTGTCTACACGTGGATGGTCCCGATTGCTGCTTGATTTAACGGCTGTGATCAAATCGCAAAATCGCATATCGCGATTTCAGAGTTTTCATTGTTGAATGAATTGGACATTTCAAAATCACGATCTCTGATTATCCGATGGCTTATCCCCCTCGCAGCTTCTACAGATCTGATTGCTGTCGAGTGTCTGCTTCCAATCTGACGGCTCAGATCACTTCTTCTGCATGCCAACTCCTGTGCTTAACATCTGCGCAACTTCTCCCGATCCAACAGCTGTTGGGATTTCCGAGTGAGATCCGACGGCTCTCGGTCTCTTTCCTGTGCTTCTTGTGCGTATAAAAATGCTATTCCTCCTGAGCTTATCTTCCTCGACTCCTTAAAGGATTCTGATATCTGCTTCACTGTTGTTCTTAAGCCAGCATCACTACTATACTTGCCATCAATGACAAGTCTATGCTGCCTGTAAAAACAGTTCCAACACCCGCACCTTAGGTGGTCCTTCACCTGAGGCGGTAAAGAAGGGGAAAAATAAAGGTGAAAGACTTGCAAGAAGTCATTCTCAGGACCACCCAACCTGGGTGTTATCCTTCCTTAGCTTCCTGGATGGCAAAAATGGCCTAGGGGGTGAAAATTATGGACAATGGGATGAAAACGAGCTCACTAATTTTTAGGACAGCGAACTAAATAAAGTGGACAGCAAGTTGTTCCCTTCCTTAAAGTGTTGGAAACTGTCCCAAAATGGGTCACCGGGATAAACCCTGGGTAATTAACCAATGAATGCCTTGAGTAAAAGGGTGTGAAACAAGGATGAAAAGGGGGCTTAAAAGATATAGCCAAGTATTTTTAAATGGCTGTAAATTGTTAACAACAAGCTGTTCGAAGCTTTCAAGGTAGGGAAGCAAGATCAGAATTGCTTGATACCCCCCGGGGTGACCCGGGAAGTGATCCCGGAAGGTTGTTAAATAAAAAGTGAGCTGTAAAAGTGGATGAACAGCCTTGTAACAAGATGTTATAGCTATGACATAAGGGAAAGTATTCACAACATCAATTTTGGTTCGTGAGTGAAAAGGTGGACTGATGAAAGGTTGACTTTAAAAGTATTTTATTGGTTAATTTTTGTTTTTAACACATGCATTGACCACCACACTGTTTTGAAGGTTATCCCGATCAGGAAAACACATCCCGAAACTATGCCAACCAGTATAAAGAGTAGTCCTAGTAGACCACGGTGGTTAGGTTGAAGAGTGCCCCATGCAGTTCAAAGAAGTGGGGATTAGCCACTTCTCGTCACTAGCCCTTTCGGGCTCTTAAAGCCTCTTGGATGGAAGAAGGATACCTCTGAAAAGGAAGAGGCTCAGGACCCCCCTAAAGAGGGTTTTTGCTGATCTTACCCAAGAAGAGTAGTATTCCAACTGAGCTAAGCTAATCAACTCCTTGACCGTATGGTACTAAGGAAAGACCACTTGACTTGTACTAACTAGACAAATTCTGAGGGGCTCCTAATGAAGACTCCCTGGCTTTGACTCTTAATATTCTACGAAATTGAAATTGCATAAAATGAAATACCAGGCCATCCACGTCGCGAGGTCACATCTTTCTTTCACAATCGTGCCTCCTGGTTACTAAATTTAAAATCTATTTAAAACTATATACATAAAACAAGTAAATAGATAGGTGACATATATGTCACGGCTAGATAATATGTATATGTAAATATCTAAATAATATAAGTTTTGTGTTTTATGTGTATGGGGCGGACACCTGAATTGTTTTCAAGTTTTTGTGCGGTGTTTTGCATGTATTTATCTTGTTGATTTTGCATGGGCCCTTTTTGGGGCAGCCACCTGTAGATTAGTGAGAGAAAAGTGATACAATGAAAATATAGCAAGATTAGATAATTACAACATGACAATTACACCATTCAACCCAAAGGAATGGGTTGAGGCTCTTTGCGAACGGAAAAACCACCATATGCATGAAAGCCCCAACTAACTCCTTGTATGAGGATTGGAAATTTAGTGTTTGAAATATAAAAGGTGTGATGGTTATCTACACAAATATTAATAAGATCTTTTACATGAATTCACAAGTGAACCATTCAGACTACCTACACAAAGAAAACATATAAACATTGGTATGTGTATCAGAAATTTTTGGAGTGAGTGCAAGTGATAATTAAAGTGTATATGAGAGTGATTGGATAGGATTTACCGATTGAAATGTGTGTTTTTCTTCGCTGCCCTGCTGGCCCCTTTGCCTCAAACAGGTCTCTAGGTGGTCCCCAACCGCTTAAGAGAAGTAGAGTGGGTGACCGGTTGTATCCTTGGAGGCAAACAACGAAATTTTAGTATTTATGCATGGAAAAAACTGAAATAAACATAACAAAAATTTACACATAAGAATTATATAACAGCCAACGAAGATGGTCGTCCCGTGGGGGGAAATTGACCAAAATGATTGATTTTCCTGTTTGGGACGGCAAGGTTAATGGTAAGAAAACATAACAGAAATATACATGAATAAAAAGATAAAGCAAACAAGTATGGGCAGCCAACTAAGAGGTCTATTTAAGGGTTCTCCTAAGTGGCCCTAGGACTCCCAGCCACTAGCTAAGGCTGAAAACAATTGAACACTTCAGAAAATCTACACTAAAACACATTGAACAAATTAAACCAAGTTGTTAGAAGATGAAAGTAAGCAAGTTAAACCCAAGGAAGCAACAACAAACACCTAGCTAACCAATCCCTCCTGGAGATAGCTAACATAACAAGCATTTACCCCTACCCCTCAACCCTTAACCAACAAATGACACATCCAACAACTAAAATTCAACAAGTATCACACACACAAAAAGTCTTATAAATTTCAGCAGAGCTTTGTTACTATATTCATCCTCCCTTTTACAATGCCATCCCTCTTATTTATAAAGGAGAGGTGAAGGCTTAGGGTTAGGTCACAAAACACTTGTCACATTTGGAAAAGTGACAAGTGGACCAACCCTAAAGTACTTTTGTCTTTTTACAAAAAGTAACCTTATCCAAAAAGGGAACCTTATCCAAAAAAGGAGATCAAATCAGATTTGACTTGACCCTTCAATTACATAGTAATACATGCCAAAAGTAAATCATGTGAGAGTTCATATTACAAAAAGTCATTTTACATAAAATGACAAAGCTTGATATGCCACATCACCATTTTCCTTAGGATTTGTGCCATCCCAAAGTCTCTTTCACTGCTGCCATGTCTTACAGCTATAGGTGAGGTGTTTTAGGACAATATCTGGCCATCCATGGTTGTCGGATTCACCAGAATGAAGCCCCAAGGTGTGGGGAATTGTTGAGTTGCTTTGGAGGGAAAGGGGACTTCGGGATTTGGTCATTCTAAGTAAGGAAATGCCCATTGTTCAGGCACTTTTCAGACCTGATTATGCCCCCCCTTTGATGCCTATATGTTTCCCTGTGAGCTGGCTAAAACATGGCTTTGATTTGGGCTTGCTTTGATAAGAGGACCCCTTGGACCTGAACTTTGAGAGGCTCTTCCTTTATACCAAACAAAAAAAAATATTTTCTTTGCTATGCCCATGTTGTATCCTTGTATACTACCTTTCTGCTTCCTTTTGTTTGGCGCAAATCCGACTCCATATGAGTGAGATATGGCCCCGGGAAGGTATGCAGATGGAGTCGACCAATAGACTGATCAGGGAAAGAATTTGAAGTTGGGGTAAAATTCTAGGTTGGACACTAGAATTGGCAGGATGCTACAGGCCTGTATACCTGTAGCTGAAATGGGTTTCCCTCACCAGACCCAATTTGACCTTGGATGCCCCAAATTAGGCCTCTTTCTGGTGCATGCTTGCAGGGCCAAAATGAGTCCCTGTTGCTCTGGGACATGTCACTAAAAATCTAGACTGAATTTGCTGAGGTGAATGTCATGGATGTATTCTAGACTTTGCCCCGGTTGTTTCGACTATTCACAGGCAAAAATATGCCTCTGTATGGAAAAGTTATAGAATTAAAAGATCCAGTGACCCTTAGGGGGGGGGGGAATTTAAATTATACTATATAGTTAAATCATGTATAATTAAAATTTATTAAAAATTTAGTAACTTTATACATGTCCTAATAATGATTTTATTAACTATATATAATCAAAACTATACAATAATTTAAATAACAAATTAAACTATAAAAAATCAAAACTATACAATAATTTAAATTTAAATTAAAACAACAATTTACAAAGACCCCCTCCCGAGCCTTCGCCCTTGGTCGCATGGGCGACCAGGGCGTGGCTTTACCAAGCCCACAAGTTAGTTGCAGGAGTGGAGGAGGGCGTAGGCAGAGGGAGGGTGGGGTTTTGAGGAGGTGGGGAATGTGTGGTAGCAAGGAAAGGGCTGAGAGGGAGATGACGACGCGCGAGAGGAGGAATGGAAGGTGGCCACGTGAGGGAGAACTGGTGCGCACGTAGGAGGAAAGGGGGAAGAGGGGTGAGGGGGAGTGGGCATGGAGGTGGAGATGTGTGGGAGAGGAGGCTGCACGCAGGGTGGAGGTAACGTGGAGTGGAGGAATTGGAAGAGCAGTGTGTGGTGGTGGAAGGGGTTTGAGGAAGAGAGGTGAGGCCCGAGAGGGAGGAGTGGAGGCTGCGGCAGTGGAGGACTATGGGAAGGGTGCAACAGGCCGAGAGGGGAGGAATGGTGTGCGCTAAGGAAGGTGAGGGCCGAGAGGGAGGTGGGGAAAATGGAGGAGTGAGCAGCATGGAGGAGGAGAAGGGCGCACGTAGAGGAGGTGGTGGTGGTGCCCAGGTGGTGGATGGGTGGCCAGCCACCTCCAAAAATTAAAATTTTTACAACTATAGGCAAAGTGGGTTTTTACCAACAGAATGGACGGGAGGTTTTGGGTTCAAACCCCATGCCTTCCATTTGGATTTCTGGGCAATTTTTTGAGCTTTCAGGGAAAAGGAGAAGGGGGAGGATTGGGGTTCAAATCCCAGGGCTTCCCAGTGACATGCCCATGCCTACAATTTCCAGCAAATGACTCCATAATTAAAAATATAAAGGATCCATGGAGGCTTGGGCCTGGTGCCCAAGAGGGGTTCGAATCCCCTCTCCTTTGCATCATTTGGCACAAAAAAAAAAAACCTGAACTTAGCAATCAACAAGTAACTTTGAACCAGCAGTCAATACCATAGTTGAAACAGGCAAATAAACACCAATTTGAAGGAAAAAATGCAATTTCTCCATGCAAGAACTTAACACAACCAACAAAATTTTCCCTGGTTCTTTTTGGAAATGAGATTGATGGGTTACCTGGCTAATTGTTTGGAGGTTGCAGCATGCAAGTTGGCTACCCACTGCAAAGTTGTAGTTGCTATCATAAAAAATCTCTTATGTTGCCATGAATTTCTATTGCAGAGCTCTCCCCCTTTGGCCAAACTGTCAAATGGCTTGGGAGAGAGGAGAAGGGTGGGTCTTGATTTTTTATTTTTTTTTTTCAAAAAAAACAATTTCCCCAAAATTTGCATGAGGCTACTTGCCTCCTCCCAAAATTTCCAATTTTCTGAAAATTTTTAATAAAATATTTAATTAATTTTTTAATATTTTTTGGAAAAATGTGCAAGTCAAAGTTTGACTTTAACTTTGACTTTGACCCTGTTGTTGCTGACTTAGCCCAAAAATGTTGCCCAGTGAGATGGAGTCGGAATCAGACACAAGTCACATCATTGGAAAGGTATCAATGAATACATCGGTAATATGTCATCACCAACTTGAGATAATTCCGCCTCGGCCCTCCAATTTGGCCTGGAACAATGGCCACTTAAAACCCCTGACTCGCTGGTGGGCCCACATGACATACAATCTTGCGAAAGGTGCCAAATCGCCATACGATATCCAATTGAGGCAAATGAGGTACCGTAGGAAAGGTATCGATGAGTACTTTGATGAGGTGACAATATATTTTTGTGTTGGGGTCATTTATGACCGTATTAGCTATTATGAAACCCTGCCATGCGAGCTGACAGACCCCTTTTTTCCTAAAATCATTGACCAACTTGTGACAGCTCTAACCGGGCCATCCGGGGTCGGAATGAGGAAAATGAGATGTTGTTGGAAAGGTGTCTGAGTCTGTTACATTTTTTCATCACTGAATATCTTATTTTTACCCACCAATTTTAAATCATGAAGCACTGCAACCAATTTGGTGTCCATAAGTGGTCATGAGCTTGCGAAAGCTCATTCTTACCAACCGGGGGTCGAAACCAAGCACGGGATATACTGTTGGAAAGGTGTCACATTGCCTTACACCATGTCTAGGTATGATTTCCCTTTTGAGACCATAATCTGAATAGAATCATACCAGGAAGTCACAGCTATTTTTTTTGGTCGTTCGGGTGACATTGACTTTGCGTCCCTCACATGGGGTCATACTGACTCAGAATCAAGCTCATGAAAGCCTGCTGAAAATCTTGTCTTGATTCCTACCACATGGAAGTGTTATATTCCCTAAATCGAACAGCCTTGACATGAGGAAGAAATGTCATGGGAAGGCCCACAACTCCCTGAAGGCAACCAACTGATACTCTTTCAAGGGCAAAGGCCATAGTAACTATGACCCCCGCCACTGTCTTTGACTGGAACCATAGCACCAAGGGGCATTTATGGAGAAGTAACTGTGTAAAACACCATGTTGAGCCCAGAGAAAAATTTTGGGTCAACATTCTTGGCGCCGAAGGGGAAATGCCTTCCAAAGCATGTCGAACAATGGGCTCACCTGCATGACAGGTGGGAATACTCGGTGGAAATTCATACTTTCAAAGTGACCGATGTGGGTGAGGGGGGAATTCAACTGTAGTATAAGGAGCATTTTTCACATTAGGGATAACCGAAGAATGAAAGTGGTGCAGTAAAGACATACAGCAGAATTTTGTTGACGGGCGAAACAGTCCGTCCATCAATTGAGAGAGTGGAACCGGTCCGGGGTTGTCTAAATAACCCAAGCCGTTTGGAATGAACCACCCTGATGAGTTTAACGCCTCTGTTGGCCGCTCTAAAGTCTTTAGGAGACCAAAGAGAAAACTAACCTAAACTAATTAATCTAACTAAAACAAATAAAACAAACTAAACTAACTAAGACTAATAAAACAAACTAAAACAAACTAACTAAACTAACTAAAACTAATAAAACTAACTAAAACAATCAAACTAACTTACTAATCTAATAAAACTAAATATAAACTACTCTAACTATTCTATTATACAATCTACTAATTACTATTTTAATAACTCAAATCAACTATCTAATTACCAGCTGCAATATTACTTATTCACAAATGTACACTATAAACAATCTACAGATTTAATTAAAACCTGCAAAACTCAATTGATTACTGCCCTAAGACAGCAAGATATGTTTTTTGATTTTTTATATTTTATGAAAAAGAAATGAAACTGCTGAAATCAATCTAATATAATTTATGAAATTAAACGATCTAATATAAATCTAATTAAAACTATTTCTAAACTAAACTACTTAATGAAAACAACAAGGAAAAGACTAACTGACCTGGAGGCACTCCTAATTTTTCCTGTGCGTGATGACTCTGAAGATAGTCGAAGGAAGGAAACTCGCACCGGTTAGTCCCAAAGCTTCTCGTAAACGATCAGTTGTGCTGCTCTTCGAGTTAGTTTGCAGGACAAACAAGACATAAAAATATCATAACAAGTATAAGGTGTTTAAATCTCTGCAATAAGGGAAACCTGTTATGCAAGAAACTTATATTTGATAATTCAATCAATGAAGAAGATAAACCTGTCATTCACAAATTGAACTAACAATTGTTATGTATTTTTATACAATTGGAAGAAACCATATATGGATTACTGTGATTAAAATTATATCATTTGCACATGATCTAGATAGCTAAAGTAGTCATAAATCATAAGAAAATTGATATACAAAACATGAAACAAAATGTTGATATATTGAGAAGCTAAAGCTGTGACAAAACATCAATTCTGCTTCAGTCTGTATTAGAACTCCATATCCTTTTTCTCCCACGAATGAGGATGAACCTTATTACAAAAATAATAAGTATATATAAGTCTCTCCACAGGGTAAAACATCCCTGTGGATAATTATCAAACAGTTTTACATAATCAGGGAAAAAATCCCAAAATTGACTAAACTAGGAAAATCAAAATGCCAGTAAAATCTTTCAGATATCCCCTAACTGCTCATAAACTCAATTGCAATTCGAATTTACCTGCAATAGGACACAAATATCCAATTAGAAAGATATTTCAGTAACAAAACACTAAAAAATTGATCCTACAGACTTAGCTAAAGAATCATTTGATTCTGTAGCTAGTCTAAAATAGCATATAGAATCAGATAACAATCAAATGAAATCTTTTTAAAACAATCCAATTTAATTTTCTTTTAATAAACATTAAAATCGAATTACTAATGGTTCAAGCAAATTTATCATTCAAATCAAACCAAATCGAAAAGGATGCAATCGAAACAGAATAAGAATGCTTTGTTTTTAAATTGCCATTAAATCGGGTCAAATAATAACCACACTGTTTCATATCCAAATGCAATTACAAGTAAATCGCATCGTATTCAAAATCGATATAGTTATAATCGAACACAATCACAATCGATCGGTTACGGCTATGCATAAAATTCACATTGTGTTAATCAAATACCAAACTGTTACGACTATAATCAAAACGAAACATGCATAACAGTATCCACAAACTTTGCCATAGTCTTCGGTCGCTAAGTGTCATGCAGTTAACCGATAGGATCAAATAGCAATCACAACCATCATTGACTCGTTATAGTCATAGCAATAGATTGATATCATTCAATCATGTGTAAAGATAGGTAATTGTTTCAATTATATTCAAATGAAATCATACTCAATGAGTATAGACCCAACGAATCTCGTTATCGATCACCAGTCAGTCAACAGACAGGAGCGTGATAGAATTAACAGAATTCATAATATAAACTGAGTGAATAATCAAAACGAATGTGGCTGAGTTTAATTATAGAAACAAATCGTGAGACTGGATACAGTTAATTTCATTCCTCAAATCGAATTCAAACAATATATTTGTTGCAATCTGATAACATGGTCAAACAAAATAGTCTGAATCAACTTGGTTGGGTATAACAGCTACGATTCATATCTATTCACAATTCGGTCATGCAATAACATAATGGTATTCGAATTGGTCAGAAAATATAGAATATACAATCACAACAGTTAACCATAATTTCCAACCATATTGCATAGAATATAACCAATTCGAAATGAGATATTGACTGTGTTCAAAATTGGAATACCAAAAGCAGCTTGTGTTTAGAAAATATTAACAACTTTGATTATCAACAGAGCATTCAATTGAAGCCAAAAGCAAATCAAATCTATCTCAAGATCACTCGAATCAAAGCCAAATCCAATCAAAACTTAAACAATAATGAAAATTTATTTATCAAAACAAAATTATATACAATAGTGCATGCTTATGTGACAGAGAAAATCCACGGTGTAAACAGAGTTTGTGATTATGTCATATAAATAGGTGAAAGTCATACCAATGAGGCTGTTCGAGCTACGCCAATTTTGAATTGACGACTGTTGTAGCCGACTCCACGTTCTTAAACAAAATCGAACCAGTTGTTCGTTATTTCTTATCAGTGGATGGCATCTTCCCCTTTTGACTGGTGAGCCTTGCAACTTGATCCTCCAGATCGTGAATTCTGGACTGCATCATTGGCACATCGAGGTAATACCTTTCTAACCATGAGCCACACTGATCACATGGTGGAGCAGCTGGTTTGACTAGAGCAGGAGGGGGTTTCGACGAGTCACCAGGGGTTTCACAAGGCATTTTGATGCCTGGATAATTAGGATCATTTTGCAAACAAGGTGGTAGGTTCTTCATGAAATCATATGCGGGTTTACCACACAGGCCTTCAAAATAGGGATACTCACTTGCCAGGTAACGTTCAACCTCTGAATCAAAATCTTCGCTCACCAAAATAGGGTCAGGGTTGACAGGTGCTTTTGGTTTGTTTCTTTCCATGCGAGAGATTAACTGGGCATTTTTCTTGCCTTTAGAATTGACATTAGGTTTGGCTTTAGGCCTTTTAGCCACGGGTTTAGCAGTTTCCACATGTTGAGTCACAGAATTGGGTAGGTCAATAGGAGAATCGGGTAGGGGTGTAGGTAGCAGAGCACTGTAAGGCACAGGGGGTACCGACTTGCTCTCGCTCACCACAGGTTTGTCAACCTGTGGTGGGCTAGAGTCCTCAAAATTAT
>ML787252.1:467897-490649 GCA_009831015.1 Picea engelmannii
ACTAAATTAAAACCAATTTGCAAATGTCGCTTGAAATGAAAACATCGTCTCTTTGCAAGATGTGACAGAAATTTGAAGTTCAAGAGACATAGGTGTAGGCAGCTTCAGGGCAATAATAAAAAAATTGAATTGGCTGCCAACAATGGTGACACACTGGGAGAAGCATTTATCTCTGTTGAAAGAAACAAATTCAGGTTAGGACAGCAGAGAGAAATTCAACTCAGAAACAACCACCAGAAAATCGTACAAACATCATCATTTACCATCTTTTCCAGCAATGTTTTAAAAGACGCAACTAATAACATTCTTGAGATCAGCAAGTCATGATTTTTATGATAAAATATTCAATACTGTTGGCATGGCCACTGCTGCCAGCAGGCATCCATAGCCTCGACAGGGTTTCCATTTAACCCACTCGGACGTCTGTATCCTGTCAAGAAGTTCTAGATCAGAGTAAAGGACTTTTTTAAGAGGTTTCTTAAAATTTTTACAGATTTTTGTTTACCCGACATTGCTTCGCTGCCAGCAGGCATGTTCAGTACCCCGGCGAAGTTGTCTTGGCACCATGCTTGCATTTACCCGCTACCAACGGACCTGTTCAGTATACCGGCGGGTTTACAAACACTTCCCACAGCTCTTATTAACATTTTTATTTTATTTTTCTTTTATGGATAGCTGAGCGGGGTGACGCTGAAAAATCTTGGTATTTTATCATATTTTTTAGACCTCATCAGAATTTTTTAACACCGTCCTTTATTCAGCTCCAGAAATGTTTTATTTCTAAAACAACTTACTATGACAGGGAGACATCCTTTTGAGTCATTCCTCTACGAAAAAGGGACAGCATAAAAGATTAAAGATGATCATGACAAACTTTGCTCAGAGATTGAAATTAGAAAACTTCTTTCAAACAACAAAATTTTCAAACATAAATATCACTTTTATAAAGATATCACTGATGTTCGTACAATGTTTCAGAAGTTATTTCAGCGAAGAAATTTTTCCATGATCTAAATCTGAATTGCTCAGTACACAGGCATGCATAAGTTTCAAAAACAACACAAAATTGATCAATCCAAATCAAAATCAAAACAGGAAGAAAACAAAACGATGCAAACCAAAGAAATATTTACATAATATACAAAGGTAGTAATCAAGCAAAGTATCTTTTCAGGGCTTGGACATTCACCGGATAGGTGTCAAGCTGCCCTTCAAGATTCTGTAATCGAAAGGAACTAGGACCCAACTTTTCAGTAATCAAAAATGGCCCAAGCCACAAATTTTGAAACTTGGTATGCTCACCCTTTCCTTCGTGTGGTTTGTCCCACTTTAAGACGAGATCGCCTACTTCAAAATTCCTATCAGAAGCAGAACTAGAATCAAACCAGCTTTTAATTAGTTGTTGATGTTGGTCTAACTTACGCTTAGCTTGAGTTCTTACTTCTTCTAACTTCATCAAAGCATTAATACGGCTTTCTAAAGGGGGACAATCTTCTTCTTGAACTTTTTGTGTCAATTGAAGCGAAGGAAGAAGAATGTGAGGTGGCAGAATGGCTTCTCTGCCATAAACGAGGAAAAAGGGGGAATTACCTATAGCAGCTTTGGGTGTTACCCTATCATCCCACAATGCATTAAGCAGTGCATTGTGCCAGTTCTTGTGATTTTCAGCCACAGTTCTCTTAATAATTTTGATCAAGTTCTTGTTTGTTGATTCTGCTAAGCCATTACCCTGGGGGTAGTAACTAGCAGAATACTTCAGCTTTATTCCTTTCTCTAAAGCGAACTCACTCATCTCTAGAGAAGAAAAGTATGAAGCATTATCAAAGACTAGACAATCAGGGATCCCAAAACGAGTGATGATATTCGAATTCAGAAAAGCAATCACCTGACTTGTATTAACAGTTCTTAGCGCGGTGGCTTCATACCATCGAGTAAAGTAATCAGTGGCTGTCACAATATACTTGTGTTGTTGTGAGGATGGAGGGTTAATAGGACCAATGATATCAAGGCCCCATTGCTGGAAAGGAGAATCGACTGAAACGGGTTGCAAAGGGAAGGCTGGTTTTTGCAATCGCCCTGATGCTTTCTGACAGATAATACATTTATGACACAAGGCATGGGCATACCTAAAAAGTGTTGGCCAGTAGTAACCAGCTCTTAAAACCTTATGAGCAGTGGTATCGCCACCGAAGTGACCACCAGCTTCTCCTGCATGCAACTCAAGCAAGACTTTCTCTGCTTCGTCCTTTTCAAGGCAGTGCATCAGTACTCCGTCGAAATTCTGACGAAACAGTATACCGTTAACTAGATGAAAGGAGGTGGCCTTAAGTCTCAATGCTATTCTTTTGGCTGGGTCAAGGTGACGGGGTGCTGATCCATGCTCAAAACAAAATCGAATATCGCCATACCAAGGACTAGCGAGGTTTTGTGTGCAACAAATCAAACTCTGATCGCGTTGTTCTAGGTCTGACGTATCACTTTCTGTTCGTTGTTCGGTTTCTGAATCAACTACCAACTTACACAACCCTTGGCCTCTCACGATCTGTGCTGGGGTGATTTCTAAGTCATACTCCTGCAAGGAGGTGACCCAGTTGGCTCTTTTCTCTCCTAACTCCTTTTGCACTAACAAGTTCCTAACGGCAGGGTAGGGAACAATGACCTTCGTCCTTGACTTCAAAAGATATGACCGGAAATGCTTAACTACTTTGAAAATAGCGTAGGCTTGTCGATCGACCGCTGGGTAGTTAAGTTCAACACCTTTGAAAGCAGATCTCATAAAGGCGATAGGTACTTCGTTGTTTTCGGAATTCTTCTGAGTTAGGACTGTGGCATAGGAACGATCGGAGGAAAAAGTATAGAGTGTAAAGTCTTGAGAGAAATCAGGGCTCATGAGAGACGGAGCGTCTATTATGGCCTTCTTTATAGCATTGAAAGCTTGGTTTTCTGTAAGTCCCCAGTGATATTGGGTGTCTTTCTTAATCAGATTTTGGAGAGGCCTGACCATTTCAGAGAAACTGGGGACAAATCTTCTCACGAAATTAATCTGGCCTAGGAAAGACTGCATGGATTTTTTGAAGGTAGGTGGGGGAAGTTTAGCGATGACTTGCGTCCTCTCGGGGTCAATAATCATTCCATCGCTAGACACAATGAATCCTAGTAATTTACCCTGTTCTACTGCAAAGATGGACTTCTTGGGGTTCAGGGAGATGTCGTATTTACGACATCGTAGCAGAATAGCTCATAAGTGAGCTAGATGATCGTCTTTGTTTTTCGAATAAACAGTTACATCATCTAAGTAGACTACTATGGAGTGATTGATTAAGCCTCTAAAAGCAATGTCCATTGCTCTCTAAAAGGTAGCACCAGTGTTAATCAATCCAAAGGGCATTTTGCGATAAGCATAAGTGCCCCACGAGGTACGGAAGGTAGTTTTTAGTTGGTCTGACGGAGACATCAAGACTTGGTTGTATCCAAAGAAACCATCCAGTAAGGATAGCCTCTCAGAACCAGATACTTGTTGCAAGATCTGTTCCATGGGCAGGACAGGATAATTATCTTTGTCAGACGCTTTGTTGAGGTTTTGGAAATCGACACAAAGTCGAATTTCGCCATTTTTCTTCCGCACTGGGACGAGGTTGGATATCCTTTGAGTGTGTCTAACAGGAAAAATTATTTTAGCACCAAGGAGTTTATTCAATTCTTTTTGTACGGTCGGTTCTAGCTTAGGATGCATTTTCCTCAGTTTTTGTTGGAAAGGTAAGGTTTAGGGCTTCATCAGGATGACATGCTGTATAATATTCGGATCGAATGTTTTAAGATCATCGTAAGTCCATGCAAAGACATCCTTGAATTCTTTAAATAATTTAACAAAAGTAGCTTTTTCTTGTCTAGAACATCCCAAGCCTAAGTTGATACACTGAGGATTTTCACTAGTCCCTAAATTGACTTTTTCATAAGACAATGAGGAACTGTTGGTTTTGCAATTGACCGTCTTTTTAAATTTATCTTCAAAATCATAAAACTTTTCTAATCTAACAACAGATTTGGGTATGAAGTTTACCATGTCCGATAGAGCTTCAGGAGGTTTCGGATTAGGTATTACCATAAAATCATGCAAATTGTCATCGTGTGTTTGTTCATCTATCACTGCGCCTTGAAAGGTTTCTTCCGTGTGCAGAAAGTTAATGATTTGTTGATCATCGTCAAATGCTCTCCAGTTTGTGATATTTTCTGGAACAGATGGTCAAAACAACAACTCCATGGAGAACGCGTTTGGGGATAGGCCTTCTGCAGGAAGAAGTTTAGAGGCAACATTAGCAAGTAGATCTGCTTCAGCATTATTTAGTCTAGGAATGGAATTTATAATAAAAGTAGAAAATTTGTTCATTAAACTCCATACCTCAGACTCGTAACACTTGAGATGCGGGGAAAGACAATGTATAGAGTCTCTCACCTGTCTAACCACTGTTTCAGAGTCGCCGAATACAACTAGATTTTGAATGTGTATGTCCAAGGCTTTTCTGAGACCTTGTAGTAAAGCCTCATATTCTGCAATATTGTTAGTACATTCAAATTCTAGTCTACAAGCCAATAATGTTTTATTACATGTCGGATCAATAATGATGCAGCCAGCACCAGCTCCTTCTTTAGACTTGGCACAGTCGAAATATAGAGACCAAATTTTATTTCCATCAAGCTCATGGGACTGCTGGATAGAAGTTGTTGGTTGCACATATGCTGTGATCTCGGACTGTTTTTGTGGATTGTTGATAGGTGAAACTTCAGCCATGAAATTTCCGAAGTAGGTGTCCATTCCTTTGACTTCAGGTGCATCAGCGGGAGGTGTGTATGGTTCATTTGGGTCATTCAAGTCTGTCACCGTGAACTTGAGGTAACGCTCACGATTCACCCTGATTTTGTTGGGCTTACCATTTTCTGGAAGCCATAAGTGAGACCACTCTGTTGCGAAGTAACCATGTAGCTGCTTCGACCAGTCCCTGCTCAAAAACATGCCATACACTTCGGGAATATCTACCACAATTATATCAATAATCTGATGAACCTTTGGGTTAGACGATAATCTAATCAATACATTTTTTAGTTCACCTATTACTTTGATGTCTGATCGATCAAGTTGTATAATTTTCAAAGAAGATGGTTCCACTTCAGCGTTAATCTTTTGGCAAACTGACCAAGGCATCACATTTGATGATGCTCCTGAGTCAACCATGCAATTATGCACATTTCTGTTGAACATTTCGAAAGCTAAAAGAAAAGGAGGTACATTCTTGCGAGTACTCAAAGTTGTAGCTTGTGATTTCTTACTCGCCTTCTCTAATGCTACTTTATCTACATTATTTACATTATTTACAACCGGTACAGGAAGGCTTCCTTTATCTTGAGAATCAGGATTATTTTTTGTGGAAGTCTTCTGCGGCACTTTGCTTTGCACAACCTTATTGCTATTTGAATTACCATTCTTGCCATTTTCTAAAATATTTTGCAACATCTTTTGTAACAAAAATGGAAATTTCAACAACTCATAAATAGAAATGTTAGCCTGTAATTTCTTAAGATCTTCAACAACATCATAATCTAGTTTAGGGCTAGCATTACTCTGTTTTATCTCTACTGATTTAGATGGTTTTGGAGGTGAAGTTGTAGTGTTTTCAGCAGGAGGTTTATTTGATGTCTTACTCCTAGTGTTGTAAGGGTGAACAGTCTCGAAGTTGGCTTGGAAGATGCTATCCGAGAGGTGTCCAAAGATATTTGGAGAAGACTCTTCTTCTTGAATGGTTTCTTGCTCGAATTCCTCTTGAGGGATATCAGGAGGCATCAAGTTATCTTGGGCTTCTAGAATTGTCTGAAGAGCACATTGCAAACTTTCTAGGTTCAAGCCTTCAGGGTTTGGGTTAGGCCGGTTGGTTTGAAAAGGCTTTCGAAAAGGAGGTTTGTATGGTCCTTTACTCGAAGAGGCTTCTTCTATCGACCTTTTTAAATCTATAACTTGATTAGATCATTTTTGTACAACTTTGGTTAAATTTTCCAAATCAGAGTTTTTGGGTTGTGTTTTGTTTTGCGTAGGTCTGGGGAGGATTTCAATCTTCTTTTTGGAAGAAGAAACAGTCTCAGTTTCGTTGCTAGAAGAGTCCTTAAGGCTAAGTATGTCTTTTTCAATCTGAGTAGCTTCTTCGAAGGCTTCTAACAATGTGGCCTTTTTAGATCTTTTAACCCAAATAGCTATACTTTGATGTAGAGCTTTAGTGTAGTAAGCAATTACAAGAGACTCAGCAGGCATAGAGTCTGTAGGGATTCGATTTTTAAGAGTTAGAAATATTTGATTAAAATATTTAACTTTTTATTTTGGGTTCATTTTTAAGCTCGAAAGATCCATGACTAAGACTTCCGGAGGTTTACCATCTCTGAATTTTTCCAAAAAACATGACTCAAACTTTTCCCAAGACACTATTGTATGGGGTTGTTGGGCAAAGTACCAAGTGGATGCATTACCCTCAAAAGTATAAGGGAACAACCTACAGACAACGTCTTCATGTTCAACATTACGGAGCCTAATGGATAACATAAATTTTTTGATATGATCTTCGACTATCTGTTTTGAATCAGGATCAAACTTAGGAAGCCATTTCTCTGGGTGCTTAGGTAAAGGGTGATGGGCTCCAAGTAAAGCTACTGCATCCTAGTCCAACCAAGGTCTAGTAGGGTTGTTCTGATTTTCCATTGGGGTAGTGGGTGTGGAAGGCTGTGAAGGTGAATTGCCTTCGTCGGAAGAGGAATCTCCTCCAGAAGAGGAAGGAGATGAAGGAGGTGGTGAAGGAGGTATCCCAGATCCACCTGCAGCAGTATTTGTGTTTGGATCTGTAGGATTCACAGTGAGGTTAGTGTCACCCAACTGTTCTTTGATATCAGAGAAGTCTAAAGGTTGACCCCACGGACGGTTTGGTTGCCTCAAACTGGCTAAGGCGCTATGTGTTTTAATAAGATATCGACGGACAATCTCTTCCAAGTCACCACCTGTAGGATTAGGGGTTGCTGGCTCAACTGTGATCTGTGGATCTTCAGTTGAAGTAGTTGTTGTTTGGAGGAGAATATTATCTTGTGAATGGCTCCTAGTTACTATAGGTGAACGTTTAGGTGGAGGAGGAGTCTTGCGACCTCCTCATGCCATTAATTAATTTCAGGCCCTCCTTCTAGCGCCATTTGTTGACGGGCGAAACAGTCTATCCGTCAATTGAGAGAGTGGAACCGGTCCAGGGTTTTCTAAATAACCCAAGCCATTTGGAATGAACCACCCTGACGAGTTTAACGGCTCCATTGGTCGCTCTAAAGTCTTTAGGAGACCAAAGAGAAAACTAACCTAAACTAACTAATCTAACTAAAACAAATAAAACAAACTAAACTAACTAAGACTAATAAAACTAACTAAAACAAACAAACTAAACTAACTAAAACTAATAAAACTAACTAAAACAATCAAACTAACTTACTAATCTAATAAAACTAAATATAAACAACTCTAACTATTCTATTATACAATCTACTAATTACTATTTTAATAACTCAAATCAACTATCTAATTACCAGCTGCAATATTACTTATTCACAAATGTACACTATAAACAATCTACAGATTTAATTAAAACCTACAAAACTCAATTGATTACTGCCCTAAGACAGCAAGATATGTTTTTTGATTTTTTATATTTTATGAAAAAGAAATGAAACTGTTGAAATCAATCTAATATAATTTCTGAAATTAAACGATCTAATATAAATCTAATTAAAACTATTTCTAAACTAAACTACTTAATGAAAACAACAAGGAAAAGACTAACTGACCTGGAGGCACTCCTAATTTGTCCTGTGCGTGATGACTCTGAAGCTAGTCGAAGGAAGGAAACTCGCACCGGTTAGTCCCAAAGCTTCTCGTAAACGAACACCTATGCTGCTCTTCGAGTTCATTTGCAGGACAAACAAGACATAAAAATATCATAACAACTATAAGGTGTATAAATCTCTGCAATAAGGGAAACCTGTTACGCAAGAAACTTATATTTGATAATTCAATCAATGAAGAAGATAAACCTGTCATTCACAAACTGAACTAACAATTGTTATGTATTTTTATACAATTGGAAGAAACCAGATATGGATTACTGCGATTAAAATTATATCATTTTCACATGATCTAGATAGCTAAAGTAGTCATAAATCATAAGCAAATTGATATACAAAACATGAAACAAAATGTTGATATATTGAGAAGCTAAAGCTGTGACAAAACATCAATTATGCTTCAGTCTATATTAGAACTCCATATCCTTGTTCTCCCACGAATGAGGATGAACCTTATTACAAAAATCATAAGTATATATAAGTCTCTCCATAGGGTAAAACATCCCTGTGGATAATTATCAAACAGTTTTACATAATCAGGGAAAAAATCCCAAAATCGACTAAACTAGGAAAATCAAAATGCCAGTAAAATCTTTGAGATATCCCCTAACTGCTCATAAACTCAATTGCAATTTGAATTTACCTGCAATAGGACGCAAATATCCAATTAGAAAGATATTTCAGTAACAAAACACTAAAAAATTGATCCTACAGACTTAGCTACAGAATCATCTGATTCTATAGCTAGTCTAAAATAGCATATAGAATCAGATAACAATCAAATGAAATCTTTTTAAAACAATCCAATTTAATTTTCTTTTAATAAACATTTAAATCGAATTACTAATGGTTCAAGCAAATTTATCATTCAAATCAAATCAAATCGAAAAGGATGCAATCGAAACAGGATAAGAATGCTTTGATTTTAAATTGCCATTAAATCGGGTCAAATAATAACCACATTGTTTCATATCCAAATGCAATTACAAGTAAATCGCATCGTATTCAAAATCGATATAGTTATAATCGAACACAATCACAATCGATTGGTTACGGCTGTGCATAAAATTCACATTGTGTTAATCAAATACCAAACTGTTACGACTATAATCAAAACGAAACATGCATAACAGTATCCACAAACTTTGCCATAGTCTTCGGTCGTTGAGTGTCATACAGTTAACCGATAGGATCAAATAGAAATCACAACCATCATTGACTCGTTATAGTCATAGCAATACATTGATATCATTCAATCATGTGTAAAGATAGGTAATTGTTTCAATTATATTCAAATGAAATCATACTCAATGAGTATAGACCCAACGAATCTCGTTATCGATCACCAGTCAGTCAACAGACAGGAGTGTGATAGAATTAACAGAATTCATAATATAAACTGAGTGAATAATCAAAATGAATTTGTCTGAGTTTAATTATAAAAACAAATCGTGAGACTGGATACAGTTAATTTCATTCCTCAAATCGAATTCAAACAATATATTTGTTGCAATCTGATAACATGGTCAAACAAAACAGTCTGAATCAACTTGGTTGGGTATAACAGCTACGATTCATATCTATTCTCAATTCGGTCATGCAATAACAGAATGGTATTCGAATTGGTCATAAAATATAGAATATACAATCACAAAAGTTAACCATAACTGCCAACCATATTGCATAGAATATAACCAATTCGAAATGAGATATTGACTGTGTTCAAAATTGGAATACCAAAAACAGCCTGTGTTTAGAAAATATTAACAACTTTGATTATCAACAGAGCATTCAATTGAAGCCAAAAACAAATCAAATCTATCTCGAGATCACTCGAATCAAAGCCAAATCCAATCAAAACTTAAACAATAATGAAAATTGATTTATCAAAACAAAATTATATACAATAGTGCATGCTTATGTGATAGAGCAAATCCACGGTGTAAACAGAGTTTGTGATTATGTCATATAAATAGGTGAAAGTCATACCAATGAGGTTGTTCGAGCTACACCAATTTTGAATTGAGGACTGTTGTAGCCGACTCCACATTCTTAAACAAAATCGAATCAGTTGTTCGTTGTTTCTTATCAGTGGATGGCATCTTCCCCTTTTGACTGGTGAGCCTTGCAACTTGATCCTCCAGATCGTGAATTCTGGACTGCAGCATTGGCACATCGAGGTAATACCTTTCTAACCATGAGCCACACTAATCACATGGTGGAGCAGCTGGTTTTACTAGAGCAGGAGGGGGTTTCGACGAGTCACCGGGGGTTTCACAAGGCATTTTGATGCCTGGATAATTAGGATCATTTTGCAAACAAGGTGGTAGGTTCTTCACGAAATCATATGCGGGTTTATCACACAGGCCTTCAGAATAGGGATACTCACTTGCCAGGTAACGTTCAACCTATGAATCAGAAGCTTCGCTCACCAAAATAGGTTCAGGGTTGACAGGTGCTTTTGGTTTGTTTCTTGCCATGCGAGAGATTAACCGGGCATTTTTCTTGCCTTTAGAATTGGCATTAGGTTTGGCTTTAGGCCTTTTAGCCATGGGTTTAGTAGTTTCCACACATTGAGTCACAGAATTGGGTAGGTCAATAGGAGAATCGGGTAGGGGTGTAGGTAGCAGAGCACTGTAAGGCACAGGGGGTACCGACTTGCTCTCGCTCACCACAGGTTTGTCAACCTGTGGTGGGCTAGAGTCCTCAAAATTATTGCGAATGATAAAATCATTCCAACAGTCTCGGTGCAACCCTAAATGGCATACAACAATCATCTTTATCAACCCAAAGTGAAACAGGCTACTTTCGGCCTGGTTTCGTTTGTACCTTTTAGACATTTTAAACAAACTCCTATGCAAATAGTAAGGCATATTAAGCTCATAGCCCATGAAAACCATAAGTAGTCGAAGATGGTACAGGAAAATGAAACCATACCGGCCCTCGCAAGTAATGAACTGCTTGGTTACCATCATCAAGTCGTGCCAGCGTTGCTTGAGCATATTTGCAGGAAAACCCTTGTCACAGGAACTCACCCTCCGTGACTGGAAGAGTAATGTCCACGGGACATCTTCCACTTTGCAATTTTTTGACCATTTCTTTCCGACAGCAGGCAGATTGGTAGCTAAACTGAGGTATTGCTCGTTGATTTCCAATTGCACATCCCCAACCTTGGCTCGGCAGCCATCGAAGGTTAATGCAAATTGTCGAGCCACGCTAGGGTTATAGCCATCAAACTTTCGTATGAACGGGAACCATCTGAATTCTTCCAGGTCGTTGTAAGCATCATCGAACATCAACAATGCATGGCTACCATTGGGTTCATCCCTCACGACTGGAGCCATGGTGCGGGTGCATGGTAGGGTTTGGGTTGAACATACAATACACAGGAGCAAAAATCGTTATGGCTAACAGCTGCAAGCGCTCAAAGGGGGATGAATTAATGTATGCGTGCGAAGGTGGTGGGATTATCACCGCCATGTATCATATTAATGGCACAGTACAGTGTTGTTCAATCACTCATCATATCGTTTAAACCATACTAATCGGCCAACCCAAAAATTTGAGCGGTGGATAATCATATCAACGTGCCATTAATCAATGTAGAACCAAAACCATAAATCAATGCGCCATGTGTATAATCAAACATTACCATTCAATATGAAATCAAACTCATGCGCTTGTTACATAATCCAATGTTTTGATCAAAAGTTCTTAAAACATGGTGACAATAGATAAAATCAATAAGCCAAGAGCTTAAAATAATAAGGATCACATTATATAAAAACCTTTAATCCACCATGACCCTTATATAATCAAGTATAACTCATAAATTTGCATGCTCAATGCCTTATCAATTAAATCAAAATCAAGTTGCGCAATCAGAGCGATAACAGGCAAATGGACATAGTTTGAAAAATAAACCAAAGGTAAGTACCAATCAACATATCAATGAGCAGATCATGACAATTCAAATAACAATGGAGGAGTTTTCACGCTTTCAGTCATGAAAACTAAATTAAAACCAATTTGCAAATGTCGCTTGAAATGAAAACATCGTCTCTTTGCAAGATGTGACAGAAATTTGAAGTTCAAGAGACATAGGTGTAGGCAGCTTCAGGGCAATAATAAAAAAATTGAATTGGCTGCCAACAAATTTATACTGAGATTCACATAAGATAGAAGAATGGGAATAATGACCTGGGTTTTGTTGAGAAATGTGGCCCAAGTGACATGGGTCCCTCACACGGATTATGGCTTAACTTTGAGAATCGAGGCTTAAGGTGAAACTTGGCCCAACACAAAGTCTCATGCATACCTTCGATTCTCGACACACAAACAAGCAAACGGGAATTTTTGAAATCAATGACCTACCGGAGGAAAACTAACAACCAAACTAGTCAAACAAGGGAATAAAGAAATATAAAAAACATGTTGCAGTAGATGCTGAAATCTCAAGTGCTCATAAGTGGTGGAACTTTGTAGGAAAACAACCATTGCTTGGAGAAATCAGATTGTAAGTGGCCAGGTAAAGTGCAGTTGCAATCACATAGCTATGTAAGCCATCATGCCATCATGGTTTTTAGCTTCACCAGAGAATGATATGCTACCCCCTTAGACTTTCCCTGCTAACTTTGATGAAATAACAACCAGATTTACTCTCATTTAAGATGACTTTAAGATAGAGTTTCTGAAAATGTCAAGTATGGTAAAAGGGATTATAGGAATCCAATATTTTCACGCAACCACCCAATAATAAAGACAATATCCTTCATATTGAACACTATAAAAACCCAAAAGAAGGAAACCTACAATGTTAAAATGAAAAAGACCAACCCATGGAAAACTCCAAAATCGGAACCAAACCAACAAAGACTCAATAGTTGAAACCAAGGGAAAAAGGGCTCAAGACTGAAACCATGGGGAAATATACAAGCATGAAAAGGTAACAAAAAATACATACAAGAAGGAGAATCAATAACATTGAATAGATACAAATAGAAAAGAACAAATGGTGACTTATGTACAAGATGACGAGGCCTCTCAGGAGTAAAAGAACTTTAGGTGACGACCATTCACGGGGAATTGAAGTGGTTCGCCATCCAAGGTTTTTAATCTGAAAGCATTTGTCCCTAAGACCTCGTAGATTGTGTAAGGACCCAACCATAATGAATCAAACTTACAATGTTTGGATGGGGCCTCATGTGCTTTGTCCCATAATAAAACATCATCTCCTACTTTGTAATTTACCATTGTGGCTCTTTTATCGAAGGAACATTTAACAATGTCTTGCTTCTTTTGGAGGTGTTGGAATGCGTCCTTTCTTACCTCTTCTAATTCGAGGAGTGTGTCTAAACAATGTTGTAAGGGTTGGAAATTATCTTCTGCCTCAGCAATAGCCAACCTCAAGGCTGGGATTTGTAAGTGAACAGGAAGGACAGCAGGGGCGCCATATACCAGAGTGTAAGGACTTTGACCCGTTGTTGTCTTTGGAGTTATACGATTAGCCCATAAAGCAAAGTTTAACTTTTTGTGCCAATCAAGTTCGTTATCCTTGACTGTCCTCTTAAGGATCTGAATCATATTTTTATTCATTGATTCGGCCAAAACATTACCTTGGGGGTAATAGGTGGAAGATCGAAAAAGTTGGATGTCGTATGTAACACCAAGGTGTAACATGACATCAGACATGAAAGCTGATCCATTATCAGTTAATATCTCGGCAGGGGTCCCAAAACGGGATAAAATGTTACGCTCAATGAATTCTACCACATGTTGACTCGTAGCATTCCTAAGAGCGATTGCTTCATCCCACTTTGTAAAGTAGTCTGTGGCTGTTAAGATGAATACATGACCAGCGTTGGATGGCAGTGAAATCGATCCTCTTGTGAAAGGGACTTGGTGTTAATAGGTCTAAGAGGTAAGGCAACTAACTTTTGCTTCCCATTGAAGTTTTGGCAAGCTTCACATTTCTGAACAAGTAAATGGGCATCTTTGTGGAGTGAAAGTCAAAAGTAACCTGCATGTAGAACTTTCACTGCAGTAGTTTTGGCTAAAAAGTGACCTCCACAAACCCCGAAATGGCATTGTTCAAGTGCCATTTGGGCTTGATCAGGAGTCAAGCATCGTGACAAAACCCCATCAAGGTTTTTTCGGCAAAGGATTTGGCCTTGTAAAACATATCGGACAATTTGTAAACGAAGTGTTCGTTTGGCTTTAGTATCCATGTCTGGTGGGCACACACCATTGATAAGGAAATATATGATAGGTTCGTACCATGGTTGTGAGGCTAACTCAATTTCATTAACCAGTTCTTTGAAAGAGATCAAGTCATCTATTTGAGGTGGTTCAACTATGACCGAGGGATGGGATTGGGTTAGCAATCCAGCCAGGCCTATCCCCCTAATGGTTTTCATTGGCATAATTTCCAAGTCATACTCTTGCATTCGCATGATCCATTTGGACCACTTACTATGCAATTCAGTTTGATTCAAAGCAGTGACTAAGAGAGAGGTAGGCACAAAAACCTGAACTTTATGGACTTGGATGTAATTTCGAACTTGTTATAATGCTTTATACAAGGAATAACCATGTTTCTCAAGTGGAGAATAATTCATTTGGTGGGGTTTCAAATTTTGGCTCACAAAGGCGATTGGCCTAAGATTTTCCTCATGATCCTTTTGCAAAAAGATTGCAGAAATTGTCTCCTCTGACGAATTAGTGTACATGACAAAGTCTTTAGAGGGATCAGGACTGACTAACAGGGGAGAAAAAGCAATATCTTTCTTAATGGATTCAAAATCCTGACGGTTTCCCATTTGAACCGAATGTCTTTCTTCATAAGCTAATTTAAAGATTTAACTACTTGAGCAAAATCAGGAATGAAGCGTCTCAGGAAATTTATCTTTCCAAAGAAAGATTGCATTTCCTTTTTATTGGTAAGTAAGGGCAGATTTTTGATTGCTACCACTCTCCCAAGATCAACTTTTACACCTTCTCGAGAGACGATGTGACCCAAAAGTTTTCCCTCCGTAACACCGAAAATGGTCTTCTTAGGATTTAAAGATATGCCAAACCTACGACATCTAAGGAGAACCTACCTAAGGTGATCAAAATGACTACTCCATTCTTTGGAAAAGACTGTGAGGTCGTCGAAGTAAACCACAATGACCTTACCCAATAATCCTCTGAAAGCAATGGCCATGGCACGTTGAAAGGTGTTCCCAACATTAATCAATCCAAAAGGCATCTTGTTATATGCATATGTGCCCCAACGAGTGGTGAAGGTGGTTTTATGACTATCAGAAGGATTGAGGGATATCTGATTGTAACTTGAGAAACCGTCCAAAAGGGACATCATTTGAGACCTGAAGACTTGTTGGAGAATCTCTTCCATACGTGGGATGGGGTAGTTGTCTTTTAGGGACACTCTATTCAAATGTCAAAATTCGACACACAAACGAATATCACCAGTTTTCTTCCTAACGGGAACCAAATTAGATACCCATTGTGAGTAACGGACATGATAAATGACCCTGGATGCTTCCATCTTGTCCAATTCAGCTTTAATTGTTTGTTCCAAAGCAGGGTTGTTTTTTCTCTGTCTCTGTGTGTAAGGTTTTGAATCAGGGATTATGGGTATGGCATGGACTATCTCCTGCATATCGAAAACCTTGAGGTCTTGATAGGACCAAGCGAAAACATCCTTGAACTCTGTCAAGAGTTTCGTGAATCGAGCGACCTCAGAAGGGGAACAATGTGCACCTATATAGACCAATTTTGGATCTTTCTTGGTCCCCAAGTTAATAGGTATGGCTTCTCACACCTTCCTAATAGATTCGCTATCAATACTAGGCACAGAAGTAGTGGCATCATTGGAATCAAACATGGATTCCAATACTGACAAACCAGGGGGATCTTATTTGTCTTTAATTGGATTATGTTCCCTGTTTCCTCTTCCAACTCATGGTTGATATGTAAATCTTCAAACTCCTCCTTGTTTTGAAGGAATCTACAGATTTTTTCATCAATATCAAAAATTTGACAAGAGTCGACATTATCAGGTAACACAGGTCTATGTAAAATTTGGACTTGTATATCTTCAATAGACCTTACGAAATCCGAGGTGAAAAAAGAACAAGCCAAGGCCAAAGTATCAGCTACATGGTTTGCAGCCCTAGGCACGGCTTGAATGTTGAAATATAAGAACTTCTCAATAAGTTATTTATCCCTTCGGTGGTATTGTTTGAATCCTGGGTTGTGAACTTCATATTTACCTATAATTTGATTCACAACCAATTCAGAATCCCCACTCACCAATAAATGGCGTATTCTTAATCCTAAGGCCTTTTGGATGCCTTGAACTAAGGCTTCATATTCATCCATATTATTAGTGTTAGGGAATTCTAAATGAAAAGAGAAAGGGATTGTGTTTCCCTTGGAATCACACAAAAGGACCCCAGCCCCAAATCCATTCTTGGATTTAGCACCATCAAAATCCATACTCCGCACCATTTCTTCCAACTCAGAAGGAGGGACATGTGCATCTTCCTCAGATAACACAATATATGTACCCATACCTGTATCTTGAAAAGACACATGTTTCTTATTATAGGAAGCAGGTACAACCTGCTCTCGGTACTTTGGTTCCCTCCTAATGACTACTTCAACACCCTTATGAGGAAAGGTGAAGTGGGTCCCCTCCATGAAATAATGACCCTTTTTTACTTTGGTGGACTACTCCCTCCCTAAAAGCATGCCATATGCTTCAGGTATATCTTCTACGATCACGTTTATGAGCATGATCACCTCTGGACCTTGGTTGTAAGAAATGGATAAGTCTTTAATGTAACCGATGGTTTCTACGGTCCTAGAATCCAAAGCTAACAGGTCTTTACATGGGCCTGTTCATTCAAGACCCAGTCTTCACATGAATCGCAGAGGCATGACATTGTGCCTCACTCCTGTGTCAGTGACATAGTTATGGAGCACAAAGTCAAAAATCAAAACTGAGATATAAAAAGGAGGAACGTCAGGGTCTAAATCAATAGCATCATATGCTTCCCTAGGTTGAGAAGTGGACTCTTTGGAAAGAGGAAGTCTCGGTTATGTTCGTGGAGTAAGGGGTGCTTGTAAAACATGTGAAAGGTTTTCAAACTGAGCGGGTGTACTAAGAGCATCTAATAATGTCATGTGGGTGGGAACCTTCCCTAGATCTTCAACGACGTTGTAAGGCATCGGTGTTAGGAAACAGGGCGGTGGGTTATTAGGCAAGTTTACCTTGTTTGGGGTCCAGGAAACCCTATTCCTTATAGGGGAAGGTAATCTACTATTCACGGGAAGTTCTCCCTTTCCATTGTCCTTGGGATCACTTTTGGCCTCTTCCACCCCTTGCGAAGTGGTTTTAGGGGCCTGGGTCCTAGTTTCTACAGAAAATCTTCTGAAAGCAAGAGGATCATCATCACAGGAGATAGAGTCTTCCATGTTTACTTGGTCATTTTGGGAAGTGGAAGCAAGTTTGTTTTTTACTGGAGGTAGAGGTGCTTTTCTGCTTTTAGACAATTCCACGTGACATGTATATGCGTAACAATACTCAGGGTCATGGAAGTCTTGAAAAAGTGACACCAATCCACTTCAGCAACATGTTTCCTAGGAGGAGGAGTAGGAGGGAAAGGAGGCCTTGGCCTCAGAACAGCAGAAAACTGCATGTCATTTACCTTTCGATTAAGAGAAAGTATCTGGTTGTTCATGTTCATTAACAACTTGACTGTTTCCGAACTTTCCCTTTCTTCAATCCTTAAAGTTTGGGTAGGTAGAGGTTCATACCGAGGACCCTCATTTCGAGGTACATCATTCCTAGGTCTTCCATTAAAACGGGGTTGCACTAAAGGTGAGGGAATCATACCAGATTCCTCCGTGTTTCTTTCAATTTCTAGGGCGCTAGTCTTGGTCGCATCTAAAGTTTGTGTTGATTTGTCTTTTAATATATATTTTACATTGGGATTCATAGCATTCATGTAATAATGGAACAAATTGTTCCCAGATGGTTGGGAAGCAGTTGGGATCCTATTCAAGGTTGAGGTAAAGCGTTGATTAAAATTTCGTATTTGCTCACCCTCATCGATGGAGATGGTTGTGAAATCCCTGAGCAGGGAAGCCACATCATCCACCCCTTGGAAATGTTTCTTGAATTCTTGGATCATAGTGCCCCAATCTGGGATACTATCATTAGGAAGCAATCGATACCATCTCGTTGCTTCACCCTCGAAGGTTCTCACAAAAAGTCTAATAATGACATCGAGAATTGTTATGTCCATAAGTGCTAATGCATCATAGAAGTTTTGTATATGTTCTTCAGCACTCAAAGTACCAGTGCCACTAAAATTGGGAAGCCTATTTGGGGCACCCGCAGGTCTGTCATGAAGAGGTCTGGCCAACCTCAAAGGAGTGTCGGGTTGCCATGGCATTGCCATCGAGACAACTATGGGGTGAACAACAACAGTTGTTGAAACGATGGGAGAAACAACCTGAGGATTAGTAATTGTTGTTGGATTAACTAAAGTTTTCTTTAGTAAGGGAATTTGAATAGGAGAAGAGGAATAGGGTGACTCAGATCGCACTACAGAGGCAACAAGTTTCCCTGGTTTCCCAGGTGTATGTGTCTCACTACTTGTTTTCTTTCGCGAACTTTGACTTCTTGTAACCCTGGGGGACACTATTTCCCTAGTCTTAGGATACTTCTGCCCTGCCAGCTTGCAAGGGGCCAAGTAAGTACTTTGAGTACAAGGGGTGTATCACCAACAATCCTACTCTTTCTAACACAATGTAAAATAACCCAACTAAAAACGAAGCTTTATTTTTTGTTCTTCTCAAAGTGAAAGGTAAGGTATGATAGACTTATAAATTCTCACGTGAGTTCGAACAAGTAAAATCGAAGACCGACAAGGTAAAAGGAAAGGAAAAATCGATGGTATTTATAACTCCCAGGTGCAATGGAAATTACAAGGAAAGTGAACTATAATGAGTACTAAAGAAAATTCCAAAGAGTCAATGAAAGATCTTGCCAAAAGTTTTTCAACAAGTAGGAAAAGGATCACAAAGAATTTAGGTCCAATGTTTAGTACAAGTTTGCGATACAAGAAAATCTAAAGAGGCTCGCAAGATCCCCAGAACGGTCGCCAGAAAAAGGACGTGTTATAAGAAAAATCTATCCGTAGGGACAGATCCGACCTATCCAGCTGTGATGTCAATTACAGCCTCTTTGATAGCTCAGCATGAAGCAAAGACTACCCACACCTCAGGTGGTCCTTCACCTAAGGCGGTAAAGAAGGGGAAAAAGAAAGGTGAAAGACTTGCAAGAAGTCATTCTCAGGACCACCCAACCTGGGTGTTATCCTTCCTTAGCTTCTCGGATGGAAAAAATGGCCTAGGGGATGAAAATTATGGACAATGGGACGAAAATTATCTCGCTGATTTTTAGGACAGAGAACTAAATAAAGTGGACAGTGAACTGTTCACTTCCTTAAAGTGTTGGAAACTGTCCCAGAATGGGTCACCGGGATAATCCGGTATCCTAGGTAATTAACCAATGAATGCCTTGAGTAAAAGGGTGTGAAACAAGGATGAAAAGGGGAA
Source organism: Picea engelmannii (assembly GCA_009831015.1). Taxonomy (NCBI): domain Eukaryota; kingdom Viridiplantae; phylum Streptophyta; class Pinopsida; order Pinales; family Pinaceae; genus Picea; species Picea engelmannii. Next base: position 487,446 of record ML787252.1, read on the forward strand.
TTAAAAGATACATCCAAGTTCTTTTAAATGGTTGTAAATTGCGAACAGAAAGCTGTTCGAAGCTTTCAAGGCAGGTAAACAACCTCAGAATGGCTTGATACCCCCCGAGGTGACCCGGGAAGTGATCCCGAAAGGATGTTAAATCAAAAGTGAGTTGTAAAAGTGGATGAACAGCCTTGTAACAAGATGTTACAGCTATGATATAAGAGAAAGTATTCACAACTTCAATTTTGGTTCGTGAGTGAAAAGGTGGACTGACGAAAGGTTGACTTTAAAAGTATTTTATTGGTTAATTTTTTTTTTTAACACATGCATTGGCCACCACATTGTTTTGAAGGTTATCACGATCATGCAAACACATCCTGGAACTATGCCAACCAGTATAAGGAGAGTAGTCCTAGCAGACCATGGTGGTTAGGTTGAAGAGTGCCCCATGCAGTTCAAAGAAGCAGGGATTAGCCACTTCTCGTCACTAGCCCTTTCGGGCTCTTAAATCCGCTTGGATGGAAGAAGGATACCTGTGAAAAGTAAGAGGCTCAGGACCCCCCTAAAGAGGGTTTTTGCTGAGCTTACACAAGCAGAGTAGTATTCCAACTGAGCTAAGCTAATCAACTCCTTGATCATGTGGTACTAAGGAAAGACCACTCGACTTGTACTAACTAGACAACTTCTGAGGGGCTCCTGATGAAGACTCCCTGGATTTGACTCTTAATATTCTATGAAATTGAAATTGCATAAAATGAAATACCAGGCCATCCACGTGGCGAGGTGACGTCTTTCTTTCACAATCGTGCCTCCTGGTTACTGAATTTGAAATCTGTTTAAAACTATATACATAAAACAAGTAAATAGATAGGTGACATATATGTCACGGCTAGATAATATGTATATGTAAATATCTAAATAATATAAGTTTTTTGTTTTATGTGTATGGGGCGGACCCCTGAATTGTTCTCAAGTTTTTGTGCGACGTTTTGCATGTATTTAGCTTGTTGATTTTGCATGGGCCCTTTTGGGGGCAGCCACCCATAGATTAGTGAGCGAAAAGTGATACAATGAAAATATAGCAAGATTATATAATTACAACATGACAATTACACCATTCAACCCAAAGGAATGGGTTGAGGCTCTTTGCAAACGGCAAAGCCGCCATATGCATGAAAGCCCCAACTAACTCCTTGTATGGGGATTGGAAATTTAGTGTTTGAAATATAAAAGTTGTGATGGTTATCTACACAGATATTAATAAGATCTTTTACATGAATTCACAAGTGAACCATTCAGACTACCTACACAAATCAAACATATAAACATTGGTATGTGTATCAGAAATTTTTGGAGTGAGTGCAAGTGATAATTAAAGTGTATATGAGAGTGATTGGATAGGATTTACCGATTGAAATGTGTGTTTTTCTTCGCTGTCCTGCTGGCCCCTTTTCCTTAAACAGGTCTCTAGGTGGTCCCCAACCGCTTAAGAAAAGCAGAGTGGGTGACCGGTTGTATCCTTGCAGGCAAACAACGAAATTTTAGTATTTATGCATGGAAAAAACTGAAATAAAAATAACATAAATTGACACATAAGAATTATATAACAGCCAATGAAGATGGTTGTCCCGTGGGGGGAAATTGACCAAAATGATTGATTTTCCTCTTTGGGACGGCAAGGTTAATGGTAAGAAAACATAACAGAAATATACATGAATGAAAAGATAAAGCAAACAAGTATGGACAGCCAACTAAGAGGTATATTTAAGGGTTCTCCTAAGTGGCCCTAGGACTCCCAGCCACTAGCTAAGGCTGAAAACAATTGAATACTTCAGAAAATCTGCACTAAAACACATTAAACAAATTAAACCAAGTTGTTAGAAGATGAAAGTAAGCAAGTTAAACCCAAGGAAGCAACAACAAACACCTAGCTAACCAATCCCTCCCGGAGATAGCTAACACAACAAGCATTTACCCCTACTCCTCAACCCTTAACCAACAAATGACACATCCAACAACTAAAATTCAACAAGTATCACACACACAAAAAGTCTTATAAATTTCAGCAGAGCTTTGTTACTATATTCATCCTCCCTTTTACAATGCCAACCCTCTTATTTATAGAGGAGAGGTGAAGGCTTAGGGTTAGGTCACAAGACACTTGTCACTTTTGGAAAAGTGACAAGTGGACCAACCCTAAAGCACTTTTGTCTTTTTACAAAAAGTAACCTTATCCAAAAAGGGAACCTTGTCCAAAAAAGGGGATCAAATCAGATTTGACTTGACCCTTCAATTACATAGTAATACATGCCAAAAGTAAATCATGCGAGAGTTCATATTACAAAAATTCATTTTACATAAAATGACAAAGATTGATATGCCACATCACCATTTGCCTTGGGATTTGTGCCATCCCAAAGTCTCTTTCACTGCTGCCATGTCTTGCAGCTATAGGTGAGGTGTTTTAGGATAATATCCGGCCATCCATAGTTGTCGGATTCACCGGAATGAAGCCCCAAGGTGTGGGGAATTGCTGAGTTTCTTTGGAGGGAAAGGGGACTTCGGGCTTTGGTCATTGTAAGTAAGGAAATGCCTGTTGTTCAGGAACTTTTTAGACCTAATTATGCCCCCCCTTTGTTGCTTATAAGTTTCCCTGTGAGCTGGCTAAAACATGGCTTTGATTTGGGCTTGTTTTGATAAGAGGACCCCTTGGACCTGAACTTTGAGAGGATCTTCCTCTATACCAAACAGCCAAAAATCTGTTCTTTACTATGCCCATGTTGTAGCTCTGTCCACTACCTTTCATTTGGCACAAATCTGACTCCGAATGAGTGAGATATGGCCCCGGGAAGGTATGCAGATGGAGCCGGCCAATAGACTGATCAGGGAAAGAATTTGAAGTTGGGGTAAAATTATGGGTTGGACACTAGAACTGACAGGCTTCTACAGGGCTATATATCTATAGCTAAAATGGGTTTCCCTCACCAGACCCAATTTGACCTCAAAGGCCCCCAATTAGGCCTCTTTTTGGTGCATGCTTGTAGGGCCAAAATGAGTCCCTGTCGCTCTGGGACATGTCACTAAAAATCTAGGCTGAATTTGTTGAGGTGAATGTCATGGATGTATTCTAGACTTCGCCTCGGTTGTTTTGACTATTCACGAGCAAAAATTTTCCCTCATATGGCGAATTTATAGAATTAAAAGTTCCAGTGACCCTTA
>ML787252.1:495632-540239 GCA_009831015.1 Picea engelmannii
AACACAAATGCATCATAGGCCTTACACACTTAAATGGATGAGCAATCATCATCAAATGCACATAACTAAACAGTGCACATTCAAATTTGCAATCTCATCTAAGTATGTGGACGAAGTAACTTGTGATGTTGTGTCATTAAGAGTATGTGGGATGATCTTAGGTAGTCCATACTTGTTTGATCGTAAGGCAATCTTCTACAGAACTAAAAATCAATATCAGTTCACTAAAGCAGGTCATGATTATGTGGTTCGTGCTCATCGTGTTAAAGAAACACTTCAAACAGGGGAACAGTTAACAAATGTAGTTGTTTCAAGTGAAGTAATTAAGCAAGAACAAGATATGGTTGTCAATCATAGGTTGCTACAAGATAAGCTCATGTCGTGCAAATATTTAAAGTGTATCAGTTCATTTGCAGTCGTCTTCTTAATACTGTCGTTAGCAATGTTTTCTACATGGATGATAGTAGCTTCAGTAAGATGTGACAGGGTTGCAATGGCTAACAATATACTGTCAGTTGTCATGATTGTGTTACAGATGATCATGATGAGACAGGTGCACAGGACAGAGTTTAGAGACAGAGAGCAAGCTGGGTGGCCTATCCCGAGCTTGTTAACTGATCAGTAACCTTTTGGGGACCAAAAGGTCTTATTGTGGGGAGGTGTGATCCGAAATCAGATTCAGAAGCCTGTCAGGGCATGAAAAATGCTCAAAAATGAAAGTGCTCGGAATCTGACGAAACCAACACCATTGCGTCCGGCTCGTCTTCCTGATTCCGGTGGTATAATTTTTATGTCAAACGGAATCCGTATGGAGAAGTTATCGCGTTCTGGTCGAAAAGTCAAACAGGCAAAAAAATGTTGACTGGGCAGGACACGTGGCACGTCCGTACAGTGACACGTGGCAGGTTCCGTACAGTGACGTGGTAGATTCCGTTCAGGACACGTGGCGGCTTCCGTACAGGACACGTGGCGACTCCAGAGCGTGACACGTGTCAGGCTGATTTGGCATTTTCGACGTGCACTTGGACCAATCCTAGAGTGACACGTGTCACCACTGGAAGGGTGACACATGGCACGGATGACGTCAGCGAATGATGTGGCTGTGACGACTGGGCATACAGTGGATGACATGGCAGTTGACGTGGCGGCAGATGTGGACGAATCAGAGATCGACACGTGGCATTCAGCAATTGGTTGTAAAGGTGCCACGTGGCCCAATCACGGGCTGCCACGTGGCACCCCGGGTTTTGCCAATATGGCCTATGTCAAAAAAAATTGGAGCCCGGGGGATTCGAACCCCGAACCTCCGCTTCCATCCACGTCTTACCAAGCTCAGTTGACCAATGCGCCAAAACATGTTACTTGTTACATGGGCGAATTTAAAATGTTTTATTTTGCAGCTTGTATTTAATTGGCGGGGGGAGGGGTCGGGGCTTAGCCCCGACCCCGGTTATATGTAGTGCCATACGACCTTGCCAAAAGGGGCCGCGCCCAGGAAAGGGGCCTAGTGCCCAATATAGTTATAAAGTGGGTATTATAACTAAAAAATTGGTTTTTTAGTTATTATTTAAGCCTTTTTAATATAATTAATCCATTTTTAAGGGTTATTGGGCATTTTTAGAGCCTAAATTCGTGGAGGAAGTTGGAGAGGGAAAACTAACTCCCCAACTATTTAACCAAGGCCATTTTGAGGCCAAGGACATCTTTTGAGAGCAATTTCAGAGCAGAGATGTTGAAGCAAGCCAAGTCAAAGCCAGTTTGAGGCAGGGAGACCGTTGAGGAGGAGATGTTGTCGGACGATTTCTGAGAGCTCGGGACATCCGATTCAGGTGCCGTTTTTTTTGCATGGTTCCAGAGATCTGGGCAAACAAGAACAGATCAGTATTGAGACCATTCGGCAAAGTAAAGATGTACTAATAATCTTTCAAACATAAATAAAGAAGCCTCCCCCACAAGAGAAAAAGGCCCGGAGACGTAGGCAAAGTTGCCGAACTCCGTTATCAAACTTGTGCATTATGGTTTGCTGTTCTTTATTGCATTTCAGATCTGAAAATATGTTAATGACTGTATAATTCATTTCTTTTCTCGCTCTTTCGTTAAAGTTTCTCAATGATCAATTAATGCATGCGAATAAAACTCAACCATAGTCATTCGAAAAATCTTGACGGATCAATCCTGGACACCATACTGGGCCTAAGCCATTGAAAAAACTCGATGAACCAGAATCATCAGATTTGGAACTGATCCTCGTCATTTATCTCATTCAAGGAGGGTCGATCGGACCCCAGGCTGTCGGAGAAGTTTGTAACCCAGAGCTCATTTATGAGTGGAAAAGATAAAGGGCCCGGTAACCCAGAGCTCAGTGGCAACGTGTTTCTCCATGGTTAAAGAGGGGTGGCATAGTATGATGGTTCCATGTGCTAGAGGCACCAACTCATACCAGATTAGGGATGAGCCAATGCAGGTGAAGACTTGAGATTCAATTCTGAACACCCAATGGTTCGGCGACATGGCATGAGGTTGTGTGACATCACCCAACTAATGCACCAAAACTAGTGGGAACCATATGATGGAATTATGTACCCTAGGCGCCAAATCATCCTAGATTGAGCCTCTTGGGCTATACGAATAGTGAAAAGGGTCGAGAGTCGGTGAACTAAAGGTCTAATGACTAGGTGGTAGGTGCCACATTGATGCCCAGTCAAACACAACACCTTATAGTTAGGACATGTAAGTGCCATGTAGAATGGGGAAAATGACGTGTATCTATGTGGATACCACATGGAAGTATAGATGATTTTGGCCAATAAAGGTCCAGAAACTTCAAAGGGCCATAACGTTTGATCTAGAATTCTATTTTGAGAAAAATTACAATCGTTGGAAAACTCTCTATGAGTTGAATACGATGGTGCCCTTTATTAAAGGATTTGAAGAGGTTTAGGAAAAGAAAAAAAATTAATACCCTGTCTCTTAAAAGGGTAGTTAGGAGGTTGGGTGTGTTACAAGTTGTATTAGATAAGTCAAAAACACTAGGCATGGATGGGATAGAAAATCAGTCACAGGACTAGTGTAGCAAGTGTAAGGTGAGCATGTTGAAAAGTGTTTCTTCCTTACAAAATTTTTTAGTGTTTGCATAGGCAGCTTGAGAGAGGGGATTGTGGATTGAAACCTTGGAGTTTCTTATGGCAGAAAAAGTTACATGTTAAATTGCATCAAAAGAAGCTCATTCTTGCTTTATTGAAATGATAACTACCCCTACAGGAGTAGGAATATACTAACAAGACTTAGAGGTAATATTTGTTTGTGAATGGTTGAAATGGAAGCATCGAATTGAGGGTTGCTTAAATTCAAAAAGAATAAGTTGGTGGTTGTAATGTTTCATGTAAGCATGGATTGTTAGAACCCTGTCTTTTGTGAATATTGTTTGGATAAGGGATAAGACCCTTACAGGAAATTCCTTGTGGATTAAAATAATTTAGTATGGATTGATGGAATCCTTGGTGGTATTAATTACTACATAATAAAGAAACTAAAATTCATATGTATGAGTCCTCATGATCAAAGCACTAATGGAAAACTATATGGTTGATTTCCTTGACCTATAATGAATTAGAAGTGTTACTGGGATAACCTAGTTAACTAAAATATTCCTTTAGGACTATTGCTAATCCTCATAAAGAGGTAAAGTGAGATGGGAATATGACCCAGATAATGAACTCATGTTTGTATTAAAGGAAATGCATATTCCCATTGACTTAGGTACTTGTTATGCATGAAAATGTAAGATAATAATATGTTGTAATGCGTACAATAATAAGTAAGAAAGAATGTAACATGAAAATGGATATAGTAAGATCTATAGTGGGTTCTAGGGAATGATTTACTGATGGACCTTTTAGATGAGAACGGTCTAATTATAGAAGCATAAATAAAATGTCGATAATACTACTATTATTTCCTTATAAGGATAATATTGTAATGCCTAATGGAAGATTGATATAAATTCTACTAAAGGAAGTATTGGAGCATTTCTAGATGACCAATGGGTCAGATTGACATCCCAGAGTGGATGGTGGCCATTTGAATATGGCTTCGTATGATCAAAAAGAAGTAAGAGGGAATTTAGCAAAGAAAACCCTTAGTAAAATTTATGCTGACCAAAAGGTGAATTGAGGCATGAAAACTGGAAATGGGGCATTTTGTGGCCCTGGGTAATGATGTTATTACCTAGTCCATATTACTAAAGTCTGAAATGTTGATTGTAACAGAAAGGGAAAGAGTGGTTTCTCATTGGTTGTTTCCATGGAAAGAGGGAAACATAATTATGACTATGCACATGAGACTTTCCATGTGAATGGTTGTAAGATCTCAGGGAAACCAGCATTAAGGTTCAAAGTACCAGCGTGTATGAATGACATGGAAAAGAGATGCAAGTAGTGGACTTGCATGTTGAATATTTATATATGTTTGTATATGCTTGAGTGCATGGATTGAATGTTTTATAAGGTTTCCTGATGTGAAGGTTGATATTAAAGATCAAATGAATAATATAATAATGTGCAAGTGATGCACATGCATGGTGTATAAGTGTATGAATACTAAAGGGCATGATATGACTTCTTAAGTAAGAGGGTAGTAAGGAAAGGAATGTTCTTGTCTGGACTGAATAATTCCATGGATGCATGGTTGATCCTATGATGGAGGGTCTGAGTATTTTGTTTAAATAATAGCTTGAGGAAGTATGTAATTCCTTAGAAAGAGATAAGATGGAACACAAAAAGAGCAAGGAGAAAAAGTGTCATTTTTGTTGGTTGTCGTGTTGTAAGGAGGGCAACATAATTATGATTTTATTGAAGAGATTGGTTGTGTAAGTGACTGTAAAGTCTCATCAAAACTAGATAATGTTAAAACAATATGAATGAATGAGGTAAAAGGGTGTGATTGATGCACAAACGTATATGTATATATACCTATACATTATTAAAAGTATAATATGACTTCCTAATCAAGTAGGATGTGAGGCAAGACTTGTACTTGCTAGATCTGAGTGATGCTATGGATGCATGGTTGACTCTATTTTGAAGAAGTCATGAATGTTTTGTTTTGAATGATAGCTTGAGGAGGATGTGTTCCATTCCCTCTGGAGAAGCTAGTATAAATTGATGAAAGAGTAAATGAGAAGGAATGTTATGTTGTCATGATGAAAGACAACATGATTATGCATTTAAAGACTAAATGTAAATGATTGTGAACAATCATGTATAAAATGATTTAAAATGAAAAGAAATGTGGAAACTATGAAGTGTGTCAATGGTAGACACACACAACATGAAAATGCATGTGGTTAAGTGCATGGAAGCACAGCTTGAAAGCAAGTTGATAATGTAAATATATATTTGAATGCATTTGAAATGCATCATAATAACGCGTGCTCATATTTCTTGTGGAATATTGGATAGAAATCTAAAATAATGAAGTTGAGGCTAAGTCAAGATTGAGGTCATGTCATACCATTTGGATATGCAACAAGAGAGTTGCATGTTGAAGAAGTTCCTATGGAGGAACTGTGTAAAGAACTTTGTCAAGAGAACAGAGATATAACCTTAATGACAACAGAGAATTGGGTAGTGGGATACAAATCCTATTTATATAAGAATCCTATATTACATTTTAAAATATCATGCATGAGTAAAAATACTTGCAAACAAATGAGGACCAATCTAACTTCTAGTTGGGAAGTGTGCAGAATGCACATGTTCATAATTCATTGTGAAAAAAAATCTTGTTGATGTAGCATGTTGAATTACCTAATAAGGTCAAGGTGAACATGACCAAGACTACTCAAGGAAAAGAGAAGGAAGGTTCTAGGAAGGGATATATTGTAGAAGCAAAGAAGGAGAAAAGGATTAATATGTTTCTCACTATAGAACTTTGAATGATGCAACAGAGTTGTATGCTTTAAAAGAACAATTGTGAAATAAGTACAGTTGGTAAATAAAATACTAAATGTCTTTAAATGAATGATCATGGTTAAGCTATATTGTGTGAACATTGAAAATTTATTCACCTAGGTTGAAAGTTCCCTAATGGGAGAATCCCTTAACTCCTTTATTGTTGTCTATTATGTTTCTCTAGAATGAGAAACGGATATGTTGATGAATGTAATTTTTTTTGCATTAGGATGCTAATAGCTACATGATAATGGAGACAACTAAAATATTTCATGTTTTCATTCAGAAAAATATTGAGGTAATGTGATGGAATGCATATAGATATGCTAGGACATATCTGAAAATGTTTGTTTATTTAAATTCTATGGTACATGCATTTGATTTTACATGGAAGCTAATGTAAAATGTGAATGTAATAATGTATGTCACATGTAGAAAATATTGGAATTGTTAGGGAAGAACAACTGCCAATAGTGAACACCTCATACAAAGGTAAATGCAAGAAGGTTGTTGATAAAAGAAAATTTCATGTTTTCATTCAGAAAAATATTGAGGTAATGTGATGGAATGCATATAGATATGCTAGGACATATCTGAAAATGTTTGTTTATTTAAATTCTATGGTACATGCATTTGATTTTACATGGAAGCTAATGTAAAATGTGAATGTAATAATGTATGTCACATGTAGAAAATATTGGAATTGTTAGGGAAGAACAATTGCCAATAGTGAACACCTCATACAAAGGTAAATGCAAGAAGGTTGTTGATAAAAGAAAATTGTGAAAGGGACTTTAGAATTTCCTAAGAAGCACCACTGAAGAGGTAATATCAGAGAAGGTATTGGCAGCCAAAACAAGTATAACAAATATTTCATGTCCATGTGACATGAGAGGTAAAAAGGGATTTGGGTAAGAATCCCTTCTAAAATATTTTATGTTTTGATGATATGCATGTAATCTGAATGGTTGTTGTATGCCATTGATACCCAAGTAGGGTATGATTAGGGAAGAAGAACATGTGTGATGTGTTGGGTATGTGTTATATTGTTGTGTTAAATTATTTTTGTTATATGTGTTATGTGTTATATTCTTTGCAAATAACATGTGTGATGTTTTGGGTATGTGTTATGTGTTATGTTATATTCTTTACAACACCCCTGAGGAAAAAAAATCCTCGAGAAATGTGTCACATTTTTTCCTCGCTTTTCATGTGGCCTTGATTTTCATTTCCATTGTTGGGCAGTTTTTCGACACATAGTTTTTGCCGATGGTTTTATATTTCCGTTTAAGAAATTAGGATTTTTTACTAATCCAGGTCATTGGGTTCAGGTTTTAGATGTCACTATCTCCTATATTTATATTGTATTTTAAACAATGTATCACTATGAATGAATATAGAATATGTTGGTTTTCTCAGTTTGAGTTTCTAGGGGGGAAATCTTTATGTAATGTGTGTATTTTCCATTGTATATTTTATGTTCTTTTATTGAAAATCTATTTGCAGTAAAATATTGTACAAGGTTAAAATCTGCATTTGTTATCAGAGCATTGTTGGCTTCAGGGGGATGCCTTTATGGTCAAGGGTTTGGCTCGGGACTGTGATAGGCCTTGTTACAGTGGGAGATCTGTGGTATTGATTTTTTAGGTGAAAATAAATGGCGAGCAGTTCAAAAATGGAGATTGAGAAGTTTAATGGGAAAATATTTTAGTTGTGGAAGCTCAAGATGGAAGATATGTTGGTGGAAAAATATCATTGGATCGTGGTTCATCTAGGTATTGCACCTACAGGAACTTTAGCAGATGACTAGAAAATTTTGGATCGAAAGGCGAAGCGAAAAATACGATTGTGTCTCTTAGATTTAGTATTACTGAATGTGTCATAGGAAGCTATAGCCAAATATTTATGGGATAAGTTGGGGAAGTTGTAGCAGTCTAAGTCCCTTGTAAATAAACTATTCCTAAGAAAGAAGTTGTATAACCTAAGGATGAGAGATGGAGACTCGGTGGCAGAGCATTTGAACGCCTTCAATACTGTGGTAAGTCAATTAGTATATGTTAAGATTAAAATTTCAGATGAAGATAAGTGTATTAGTTTATTGTGATCTTTACCAGAATCGTGGGATAGTTTGGTTCTGGCCATAGATAGTAATACAATTTCCTTGAAGTTTGATGAAGTGGTCTCATCCTTGTTGTCGGAGGAGATGAGATGGAAGAACATGGAAGGACAGAGCAGAGACGCATTATTTGCAAGAGGATTCTCCTAGGAAATAAATAGATCTAAGTACTCAAGTGGGAGATGTAAGTCTAATGGTATATCTAAATCTCTCGGAAAGTTTGTAAAGATATGCTGGAGATGTGGAAAAGAAGGGCACTACAAGAAGCAGTGTAGATCCAAACTTGAGAAAAAGAAGGGATCTGAAGAAGCTCCTTCTACAGAAGAAAAGACCTCCAAGGAATAAGGATGGGATGTGTACTTGGATTCTTCAAGAACACATCAATATCATGAGGCATGGTTGGTTAATTCATGTGCATCCTTTCATATGACTCCCCACGGGGAGTGGTTCTGCGGATATGAAAGGTATGATGGAGGTAATGTTTTCCTAGGTGATTATTCGACAACTAGAATCATAGGACGAGGAAAAGTGAAGTTGAGGCTCATATATGGAAGGATTAGAACACTACATGGTGTTCTGCACATCCCAGGTTTGGCTAGATATTTTATTTTTGTAAGAAAAATGGACGATGCAGGGGTAAGAACAATATTTGAAAAGGAAACATGCAGGATGGTTTGAGGAGCAATGGTGTTACTGAAGGGATCTCGGTTTGGAACTCTGTATAAGTTGTAAGGAAGCACTATTATTGATGGGTGTAATAGTTGCATTGTTTCTGATATTGGAGTTGAAGGATAAAGAACTCCTACAGTCTCTAGAGAAAAGGTTATGTTATGGCATTAAAGACTGGGGCATATCATAGAAAAGGGTCTTCGACTACTACAGGGTAAAGGTATGGTTGAAGGTATGTCTAACTGCTCTCTGGATTTTGATTTATGTGAACATTGTGTATATGGGAAGCAGAATCAAGTAAGATTCCCCTCTGGTGCAACAAGGGCGGAAGGAATTTTGCAGCTAGTTCATAGTGATGTGTTTGGACCTGTGTCGGTTCCATCATTAGGAAAATATGTGTAATATGTCTCATATATAGATGAATTCTTGATAAATACTTGGATATATTTCCTTACGAATAAATCTAAAGTATTTGACAAGTTTAAAGAGTTTAAGGATATTGTTGAGAATCAAACAGAGAAAATAATTGAGGTGTTGAGGACAGATAATGGCGGACAGTTTTGAGGGAATGAATTTGAATATTTTTTTTAAATAGAAAGGCAGAAGACTACTCCATATACACCTCAACATAATGGAGTTGCAGAAAGGATGAATAGGACGTTGGTGGAAAAATCAAGGTGCATGCTCAGTGATGTTGGGTTAGGGAAAGAATTATGGGATGAGGCAGTGGGTACTGGATGTTACCTGGTCAAAAGATCACCCTCATCGGTGTTGGATTACAAGACTCCACAAGAAGTATGGAATGGTAAGAAACCTTATCTCACACATCTCAAGGTATTTGGTTGTGAGGCCTATGTTCATGTTCCAAAGAAAAACAAGAGTAAGCTAGATAAGAAGCTTGAAGACTGTATCTTTATTGGGTATAAAGATGGTCTCAAAGGTTATAAGCTTTGGAACCCATAAACTAAGAAGGTTGTGTATAGTAGAGATGTGGTATTTAGAGAAATTAAGTATGTTGTTAAACAGGAAGTCCTACTAAGTAAGGAAGAACCAGAGAAAATAGAGTTTGATTTAAAGGATGATTAATCAGACTCTACAGAAGAACGGGAATCATAAGAAGAATATACTCATACTCTAGTATTGAGGAGATCGGTTTGAGAAAGAAGGCTACCGGAAAAGTATACTCCATATTATTTTCGTTCAATTTTTTATTTTTCTATTATTGATGATGATCCTAGAACTGTCAGGGAGGCAGTGGGTTCAGAGGATGGAAAACTTTGGGAAAAGGCCATGGATGAAGAAATGGAATCCTTGGATAAGAATGAGGCTTGGAATCTAGTGGAGTTTCCAACTGGAAGTAATCCTATTGGCAGCAAATGGGTATTTAAAAATAAGATGAATGTAGAAGGTAAAGTGGAGAAATACAAAGCTTGGTTAGTAGCAAAGGGTTATTCCCAGGTTGAGGCAATTAATTTTGGTGAGATTTTTTCTCTTGTTGCCAAGTTAACTTGCATTATATTTATGTTATATGTTATTGTTCATTTGATTTTTAAGTAGAACATATGGATGTGAAGACAACATTCCTACATGGGGATCTAGAAGAAGAAATCTATATGAAGCAACCAGAAGGTTTTTTTGTGAAAGGAAAGAAGGACTTGGTATGCAAGCTCAAAAATTCCATGTATGGTTTAAAATAATCACCAAGGATGTGGTATCAAAAATTTGATACTTATATGCTAGGAATTGGCTTCACAAGAAGCAAAGAGGATCATTGTGTGTATTTTAAATTAATTGGTGATCATTTGATTTATTTGGTATTGTATGTGGATGACATGTTGTTGATAGGAAACACCAAGGATATTATCCAGGATGTGAAAACTCAGTTGTCCTTTAAATTTGACATGAAGGAACTTAGTGCTTCAAATTTCATTTTGGGCGTGGAAATTAAAAGAGATCGGAAAAAGAGGAAACTATGGCTAAATCAGATAAAATATGTCGAGACAATATTTCAAAGATTTAATATGCAGAAATGTAAATTGTTCAAGGTCCCTATTCCTGCTGGTGTAAAGTTATATGTGGACCAGTGTCCCAAGACACAGGAAGAGGAGGAGGACATGTCTTGTGTTCCATATGCGAGTGCAATTGGCAGTTTGATGTATGCAATGGTTTTTACTAGACCAAACATTGCACATGCAGTGGGAGTTTTGAGCAGGTATATGTCAAAACTAGGGAAGGAGCATTGGACAACAGTAAAAAGGGTTTTCAGGTATTTACACAACCCTGCTAGCTATGGAGTTTTCTACCAAGGAAGACCAGGATTGGACAGAATGTTGGAAATACATGGATTTTGGAATGCAGATTGGGCTAGAGATCTAGATCGTAGGAGATCTACAAGTGGGTATGTGTTTAACATGTTTGGAGGAAAAATCAGTTGGATGAGAAGAAGACAGGTTGTAGTGGAACTTTCAACTACATAATTTGAATACATTGAAGCCACTCATGAAAGAAAGGAATAATTATGTTTACAAATATTGTGTTTAGGTATTGGGTTGGTACAGCAAGTTGTAAGGATAGATTGTGACTGTCAGAGTGCAATTGTTATGGCGAAGAACCCGGCTTATCATTCAAAGACAAAGCATATTGATATTCAATATCACTTTGTGAGAGACATGCTTGAATAAAAGAAAGTGTTACTTATGAAGGTGGACACTTTGAATAATGTTACAGATTCATTAACAAAATCTATGAGCACTAAGAAGTTCTCTTGGTGTAGAGGATCCATCGCCATTGTTTCACTGGATTGTTGACTATGTAACCCTGTAACCCACTGTATGCAAAGAAAACAACAAGTGGGAGAATGTTGGGTATGTGTTATATTCTTTGCAAGACTAGATATAGTGTCTACTATGTTGCATCGGGCGCGCAGGGTGGCAATATCCCCCTTGTGCGAAGGTCCAGGGGCATCACCCCCGAGAAAAAAAATTCCTTGGGAAACGTGTCACATTTTTCCCTCATTTTTCGTATCGCCTCGATTTTCATGTCCATTGTTGGGCGGTTTTTCAACACAAGGTTTTTTTCGATGGTTTTCTATTTCCAGTTAATTAATTAGGGTTGTTAACTAATCCAAGTCATTGGGTTAGGGTTTTGGATGTCATTGGATCCTATATTTATATTGTATTGTGAACAATGTATCACTATGAATGAATATAGAATATGTTGGTTTTCTCGGTTTGGGTTTCCAAGGGAAAAATCTCTGTGTAATGTGTGTCTTTTCCATTGTATATTTTTTGTTCTTTTATTGAAAATCCATTTGCAGTAAAATATTGTGCAAGTTTAAAATCTACATGATGTAGGTGTGAACCTCTAACAACCAAGGATGATTGAAATCCTTGGAAAAATGCATGAATTGTCATGAATACATTTCCCAATCAAGGATTTATTGGGAACAAAAGTGTTCAAAGGTAGAACAATGATGTAATGCATTGAGGAGATGCATGTGATAAGAGAGTGGGCATATATAAGACTTCCCATTATGGAAGAAGTATCTTCCAGTGATCTACAGAATTGTAGAATGGTAAAGAGAGAAATTTGGGTGGCCATGAATATTGGAACCCTGGTTATTGGTGAGGAAGAATGCTTGGATGCATTCATATGGAACTATGATTCCAGGTTATATTATGTTTATTTGAGGAGTGATCGGTATGAAAAATAAAATACAATTATGTTATAATGATGAATGTGGACAGATAAATTCAAGTGGTAAGAGGTTGGTTGAGTCCCAACACGCCATGGAAAGTGTGCCTAACATGAAAGGTAATAATCCAAAAATCAATTCAAGGGTCAATTGTGTGTGAATGTGGCCATGGGTATTGGCACATTGATTAAATTCAATTAATGTTGAATGGCATTTGGAAAGGTTTGATATGTTGAAATGATGCATGTGTAAGGAATGATATTTCAATTTTCTTTATATCATTGAATAGATAAAAAGTGATTTGATTGTTAGTATGCATGATGTCATTGTAAAGGTACAATGAAAGTATATGTGCATGGAAACTAACAATTTGTTTGGATGATTGAAGTATAAATTTCAAGGAGAAGGGTCTTGGATATGCCAGTGATGTGATATCCACGCAGCCCCTTCACCACCCGCAGGTCGGAACGTCCGCGCGCACACAGGATCTTCTTCTTCATATGGCCCGAACAACTCAAATGTTCTTCTATTTCCCTATCGGGAAATCCGCACCCACAGAACTATCGCTCGATCCCCTTTCATTGCTTATCAGGGAATCGGACTTCGCGACTTCGCGATGTCAAAGGTCGATCACTGGGATCTCGAATCCCCAAGACCCGATGGCCAGTCAACGCTAACTTCCTCCTTTTCTTTGTCGGGATTTTATTTATCAGGATCTCGGCACTCGTGGTGTCGAGTAACTCGGTTCTCCGACTCCCGAGTCCTAATATGTCGAAGCTACGATGAGCTCGTGGCTTTGACTTTTCAACGGTCCCATCACCTCGTCGGGATTTCGGACTTCACAGGATCGCGAATCCAGATGTCCAATGTTTCGGGACTTTACTTTTCCTGAACTCTGATACGGTGTGCCACCTATCCTCCACTCGTCGACTCTTGTGGTCCCACACAGCTCTCCATCGGGATATCGCGTTTCGTGATTCCAACCTGCCTGAGTATCTTGTCCTCAAGACCTTTGATATGCTGAACTCGGACTTCGTGTGACCT
The DNA here is from genome assembly GCA_009831015.1 of Picea engelmannii. Classification (NCBI taxonomy): domain Eukaryota; kingdom Viridiplantae; phylum Streptophyta; class Pinopsida; order Pinales; family Pinaceae; genus Picea; species Picea engelmannii. The sequence goes on from ML787252.1 coordinate 509,107, forward strand.
TCTGACATGCGTCCCCACTGATGGACGGTTCTGATTTGTCGAGATATCGCGGATCGCGATATCGCAATTCCTACTGCGATAATTTGAATCTTCGACTCACGAAACCCTGATTCACGGTATGCGTGTGAATCCAATGACCCTCGAAACTTCGCAAAATCTCCCCAGTGGATTTCGACCATCCGTTCTCCCTTTCGTAATCCACGGAATGACTAAGTGTTCCTCTGCGGAACCCGTCCACTTGTGCGTAACTTGCAACACTTCTAGAAAACCTTCCAGGCACAACTATCTGTGCTTCCCTTGGTGATTACTCAAGGTTCTATACCTCCTGATCTTCCTTACGACTCTCCAGTCCTCCAGAAAGCCTCTTGCACACACTCCTTGTGGAAAACCTTCAACAACTGTCTAAGTGTTGAAATTCTTTGACTCTGCGCACACCTGCAACAGCAGTCCGTCGAATGCTTCACTCAGGTTCACAACCCTGAGACCCTTAACTGGCCTGCGCACTCCTTGCATGGATCCTATGTCCAACTGTGCCTTTGATGAAATGAGAACAAAATCTATCTCTATTTGAACCCCTCTGTCAACGCACTCCTTGCAGACGATTCGACTGCACTCCTTGCAGGAATCCTCTGGCTCAATTAGAGAAACAATTGAAATTCATTCCTTCTTCCTCTTAGACTTCAATTCAACCATGAAATCATATACACAGCATATAAAAGCAAATGTGTAATAGGAAAAAAACGTTCATGAGCATATCAACATCAATACACAGAGAACAACACAAACCATGAATTTGAATCAAAGCTTTCTTCTATTAATTCAAATGTCTGTACATGGGTGTTCTTCATACACAGCTCTCTGCATGCTCTTTTTCTTCCTGCGATAATAATACAAATGCACAATGAGGGTGTCTATATCCTGTTTCCCTCTCGCGCTCTAAAGCTATCAAATCAAGAATTTAATTCTATCTACTTTACATTAACTATCATAAATGCCTCTCAATCTACTAACGACGAGAGCTATCCGCTCAAGGTCCATTTACATATACAAGTGTGCCTCATCTTAATGGCTCATTTAAGATTTGCGCAACAATTTCAAAGTGTTTTCAAAAATTTTGTTGGCTTGTCCAGTTGTCTTCCACTTCCGCGCTGGTTCGCTTGATGTACTGGCAATGCTCCTGCATCATACTCCTTGGCTTGAAAACTTTCATGGGCTCCTATCCATGATCTCCTGCATGGTCTTTCCATGCTTCTGTATTTTTGCTTCAGTCTCCCAGCTAGCATCTTCAACTGGATGATTCTTCCACTTGACCAGATACTCAAAATATTGCTTTCATCTAGTCCTCTTGCTCACCCTCTTGTCCAATATGCATTCCATCTACGGCTTCTCTACAACTGGCATCTGTTTCATCCACTGGATCGTTGGCTGCTTATCTCCAGTCTCTGCTTCTCCAGCTCTGTATGGGTACAAATCTGAGATGTTGAATATCATAGATATTCCAATCCCATCGGGTAATTCAATCTCATAAGCATTCGCCCCAAACTTCTTCAAGACCCTACATGGCCCGATTTTCTTCATTTTCAGCTTGTTGTATGTTCCCCTCGGGAACCTTTCCTTTCTCAAATGTGCCAGAACCAGATCACCAACCTCAAATTGAAGTTGTCTCTTCCGCTGGCCGGCTCTACGCTTATATTCTTGGCTTGAACCTAGCAGTCGATGCTTCACCTGGCTGTGAAGTTCTTTCATTGCTTCTATGAATTCTTCTGCACTAGCGCTGCTAGTCGCAGTTTGTTCTGAATCCCTTAGTTTAGAAACTCTTCTCAGCTGCATGTCGTATAAAATATGAAATGGACTTCTTCCTGTGCTCCTGTTCACTGAATCATTGTATGTGAATTTTGCCTGTGGTAATATATTGTCCCACTGGCTGTGGTGTTCTGTCACCAAGCTTCTTAGCAAGTCTCCCAGACTTCTGTTGACCACTTCCGTTTTCCCATCTGTCTGTGGATGATAGGCAGAACTAAACATCAAGTTAGTTCCCATCTTCTTCCATAAGGTCCTCCAAAAATTCCCTATGAATTTCGTATCTCTGTTCGAAACTATACTTCTGGGTAAGTCGTGAAGTCTAACAACCTCCTTGAAAAACAGATTTGCGATATGAGTCGCATCACTGGTTTTCTGGCATGGGATAAAATGTGCCATTTTGGAAAATCTGTCCACCACCACAAAGATTGAATCAACACCTCTTTGTGTCCTTGGCAACCCCAATACAAAATCCATGCTTATCGCATCCCACGGCCTTTCTGGTATGGGTAATGGTTGATAGAATCCTGCATTCTGCTTTCTCCCCTTTGAATGCTAGAAAATTCTACATATGTCCACAAATATCTTGACATCTACTCGCATTCCTGGCCAAAAGTATGACTCATTCAATTTTTCGAACATCTTGTCATGGCCAAAATGTTCTGCCAATCCCCCACTGTGTTTCTCCTTCAGCAAGTTCTCCCTCATGGAGAATTTCGGAATACACAGTTGATTAACTCTGAACAGTAATCCCTCCTAGATCATATAGTCTATCCAAGGACTTTTGTCTCTGAGAACTAGATTCCCAGCTGCTTCATACGCTTCTGCAAAATCTGGATCATCTGCATACATGTCCCTGAGATCCTCAAAACCTAACGTCTTGACTTGGAACTCCTGCAACAACAAACATTTCCTGCTCAAAGCATCAACCACTTTGTTAGTAGTACCAAAAATATGCTTAATCACAAAAGTGAAATTCTGCATATATTCAACCCATTTGGCATGTTTCTGATTCAACTTCTCCTATTGAGTCACAAACTGCAGTGCATGATTGTCACTATACAAAACAAATTCTTTCGGGATCAAGTAATGCCTCCATTTCTTCAACGCCTGAATGATAGCATAAAATTCCTTGTCGTATGTGGAGTATTTCACCTTCGCCTCATTTAGCTTCTCGCTGAAGTATGTGATTGGCCCATCCTCCTAACTCAAGACCGCTCCTATGGCAAACCCGCTTGCATCACATTTCATCTTAAATGTCTTTAGAAAATCCGGCAACACCAACACTGGTTGTTCCGTGATCTTCTGTTTCAACAAATTGAAACTCTTTTCAGCCTCAGCCGTCCAGTGAAAAGACTTATGCTGCTTCTTTACTATATCCATCATCGTTGCACTAATTCCACTGAAATTCCTGATGAATTTTCAGTAGAAACTAGCCAAACCATGAAAACTTTTCACCTCGAATACATTCCTCGGCGATGGCCAATTCTTGATCACTTCCACCTTGTCCAGATCCATCCTCAACTCATTCGTCGAAATAACAAAACCCAAATAAATGAGTTTTGTCTTCATGAATGAGGACTTCTTCATATTAATCAACAGCTTCTCCTGTTGTAGCCTCTTCATCACTGTAGCCAAATGCTTCAAGTGCTCTACCACTGATTTACTGTAAATAAGTATGTCATCCAAATACATAATGACAAATTTCCCGATGAACTCCCGCAGGACTTCGTTCATCAACCTCATAAAGGTACTCGGCGCATTTGTCAAGCCAAACGGCATGACAAGCCATTCATACAAACCTTCATTTGTCTTGAATGTTGTCTTCCATTCATCACCCTCTCTCATGCGAATCTTGTGATATCTGCTTTTCAAATCAATCTTTGAAAAATATCTTGCTCCGCTCAAGCAATCCATCATATCAACCATTCTTGGCAATGGAAATCTGTACCTGATGGTTATATTGTTGATCACCCTTGAGTCAGTACACATCCTCCAGCCTTCGTCTTTCTTCAGACTGAGTATTGTTGGAATAGCACATGAACTCAAGCTTTCCCTAACCAAACCTTTGTCCAACAACTCCTAGACTTGCCTTTTAATCTCTTCATTCTCCTGCAGCGTCAATCTGTATGCGGATTTATTCGGAAAACTGGATCCTAGTATGAGGTCAATGTGATGACTCACACTCCTCATCGGTGGCAACGAAAGAGGTAGTTCGTCCACAATGATGTCAGCGAACTCTTCCAGCAGTTCCTGAACCTCATCTGGTAAATCATCCATTCTTGTGCTAGTCAAAACAATCCTCAGCTTCCTGACCACAAAGAATTGTGGATCCTCCTTCTTCTTAGCCTCGGTAAGAAGTTCCTTCCCACTCATGAGAAGTACTGTGTTGATTACTTCCGGCTTCACCTCCTTATCCTTTATAGGAAGCAACATGTGTGTCCTCCCATTCTTCTCTAGGGTGTATGTGTTCATTCTCCCATCATGAATCACTTTTCCGTCATATTTCCATGGTCTACCCAACAATAGATGACAAACATCCATGGGAATAACATCACATAAGATCTTATCATTATATCCACCTATTTTGAATTCAACCAAGCATTGTTTAGTAACAGTTACCTGGTGTCCTTTCTGTAGCCACGAAAGTTTGTGTGGGCTTGGATGATCAGTCGTCTCCAGCTCCAGCTTCTCTACCATCTCTGTAGATATGAGATTATCCGTGCTACCACTATCTACAATGACCTTGCACACCCTGTCCTTGGTCTTGCAAGCAGTCCTAAAGAGTCTGGTCCTTTGGAATGAGCTTTCCACCTCCTTCTCGGGTGTCAAAAGGACTTTTCGCATCGTAAACGATCTTCAACCTTCAGCGTCTTCTGCCTCAACATCCTGCCTCTGTGCTTTGGTGATGTGAGTTTCTCCAATGACCTTCTTTTTTTCTAGACACTTGTAAGAATTGTGCCCATTCTTTCCACATGTGAAGAATGTGATTACTCCACCTCTTCCTCTTCCTCTGCCTCTGGTACGAGGAAACATATTGTTATCGGCATACCCTCTGCTCTGCTCTGTATGCTGCCCTCTCTGCGAGGTTCCACCTATCTCTGTATGAGTCTGAGGTTTCTTCCATTCCTTCTTGGGCTTCTGGAATTTGTCCTGGGCAACTGCCTTGCCTCTGGGCTGACTTCTGCCTCGACCTCTTTGACCTTGTTTTCGGCTCAGCTTCTCCTCAGATTTTAGATCCAATTGGTAAGCATCTTCCACCGTTCGTATGGTTAGCATGCTCAACTCATTATGAATCTCATATCTCAGACCATTCAGATATCTAGAAACCTTCTCATCATCACTCTCCCGATGACCTGCTCTGATGTTCAGTCTGTAGAATTCCTCAGTGTATTATTTCACTGTCATCAGCTTTTGTCTCAAGTTCTGCATCTGCCTGAATAGAGTGATTTGATAATCTCTCGGGATGAATTTTGCTTTCATCTTTGCGATCATCCTGTCCCAGCTCTTGATCTTCTTCTTGCCCTTGCAGCGTCTGTCAGCTTGTAGCTCTTCCCACCACAATGCTTCATGTCCTTTCAATCTCATGACAGCATGCTTGACTTTCTTATCTGCTTCGATGTCTTCGTAGTCGAAGTAAGTATCCAGAGCTCTAATCCAATCTAGAAGCTCCTCTGCATCTAAGTTTCCTTCGTAAATTGGAATGTCCATTTTTTCTCTTGCACCCATCCTGGCAATAGCTTTGATCAAACGCTCGTTTGATGCATATTCAGCTGCAACTTCCTCTTCACGTTCAGCCTTGATCTCGCTCTCGGAATCACTGAGATCCCCTGCACTAGCTGTGCATCTTTGCATTGTCTCCATGTATTCAAGTCTCGCTCGGAGATCACGCATCTGTCTCTCCATTTCTGGATTTTCCGTCTGCCTACCTCTTCTCCGCATCTCCCTATCCTCTGGATCGGGTGACTGCCTTTCTCTCCTTGGCGACATGGTGACTTCTCTTATCTGCTACAAAAAGCAAAGAATCTTTCCGAGCTCTGATACCACTTGATAGCCATGCAGCCCCTTCACCACCCGCAGGTCGGAAGGTCCGCGTGCACACAGGATCTTCTTCTTCTCACGGCCCGAAGAACTCAAATGTTCTTCTATTTCCCTATCGAGAAATTTGCACCCACAGAACTATCGCTCGATCCCCTTTCATTGCTTATCGAGGAATCGAACTTCACGACTTCGCGATGTTAAAGTTCGATCACTGGGCTCTCGAATCCCCAAGACACGATGGCTAGTCAACACTGACTTCCTCCTTTTCTTTGTCGGGATTTTCTTTATCGGGATCTCGGCACTCGCGGTGTCGAGTAACTCGGTTCTCTGACTCCCGAGTCCCAATATGCCAAAGCTTCGATGAGCTCACGGCTTTGAATTTTCAACGGTCCCGTCACCTCATCGGGATTTCAAACTTTGCGGGATCGCGAATCTTGATGTCCAATGTTTCGGGACTTTACTTTTCCCGAACTCTGATACGGTGTGCCACATGTCCTCCACTCGTCGACTCTTGTGGTCCCACACAGCTCTCCGTCGGGATATCGCGTTTCGCGATTCCAACCTGCCTGAGTATCTTGTCCTCAAGACCTATGATATGCTGAACTCCGACTTCATCTGACCTTCTGACATGCATCCCCACTTATGGACGGTTCTGATCTATCAAGATATCGTGGATCGCGATATCGTAATTCCTGTTGCGATAATTTGAAGCTTCGACTCACGAAACCCCGATTCACGGTATGCGTGTGAATCCAATGGCCCTCGAAACTTCGCGAAATCTCCCCGGTGGATTTCGACCATCCATTCTCCCTTTTGTAATCCATGGAATGACTAAGTGTTCCTCTGCGGAACCCATCCACTTGCGCGTAACTTGCGACACTTCTGGAAAAACTTCCAGGTACAACTTGTATGTGCTTCCCTTGGTGATTACTCAAGGTTCTATACCTCCTGAGCTTCCTTACGACTCTCCAGTCCTCCAGAAAGCCTCTTGCACGCACTCCTTGCGGAAAACCTTCAACAACTGTCTAAGTGTTGAAATTCTTCGACTCTGCGCACACCTGCAGTAGCAGTCTGTCGAATGCTTCACTCAGGTTCGCAACCTTGAGACCCTTAACCGGCCTACGCACTCCTTGCATGGATCCTGTGTCCAACTGCACCTTTGAGGAAATGAGAACAAAAGCTATCTCTATTTGAACCCCTCTGTCAACGCACTCCTTGCGGACGATTCGATTGCACTCCTTGCAGGAATCCTCTGGCTCAATTAGAGAAACAATTGAAATTCATTCCTTCTTCCTCTCAGACTTCAATTCAACCATGAAATCATATACACAGCATATAAAAGCAAATGTGTAACAGGAAACAAATGTTCGTGAGCATATCAACATCAATACACAGAGAACAACACAAACCATGAATTTGAATCAAATCTTTCTTCTATTAATTCAAATGTTTGTACATGGGTGTTCTTCATACACAGCTCTCTGCATGCTCTTGCTCTTCCTGTGATAATAATACAAATGCACAATGAGGGTGTCTATATCCCGTTTCCCTCTCGCGCTCTAAAGCTATCAAATCTAGAATTCAATTCTATCTACTTTACATTAACTATCATAAATGCCTCTCTATCTACTAAGGACGAGAGCTATCCGCTCAAGGCCCATTTACATATACAAGTGTGCCTCATCTTAATGGCTCATTTAAGATTTGCGCAACAATTTCAAAGTGTTTTCAAAATTTGTGTTGGCTTGTCCAGCTGTCTTCCGCTTCCACACTAGCTCGCTTGATGTACTGGCGATGCTCCTGCATCATGATGTAATCCCATTAGGAAGACCAATGCATGTTGGTTATGAAAGAGCTAAACTACCATGAGAAAGAAATATCATGCTTGTGGGATCTGGTTCCTATATGGAGCAGATCTGGAAATAGAAATGTGAAACTTGAAATCTGTGGGTGACAGATTTGAAATAATTTTGATCGAAATAATGAAAGCATATCACAAATTTTTGTATCTATGTAATACATGTGAGAGGAAAAATATATGTCCGAGGAGGACAGATGATGGTTGTCAAAGATGGAAATCATGGAAAATGGCTATGGTAGTGACATGAGAACCTTGTGATAAGTCATGATCCTCATATAATGATGTGTGATGGTAACATAGGCTGGAGGGATGCCTCGATTATAAGACTCGAGGAAGTCTTGGAAATTCTTCTTGTGCTAGAAATCCTTGGCAAGGAAATATGGATCACCTGAGGGACAGTATAGTAGAGAAGGGGATGCCTGAGCCTGGGCCTGGGGGGGTGAGTGCCCACAAAGAAGAGGAGACTTCAATGGTTCTTATAATATGTCGATTATGATCATGCACACAATAGGGTCTGTCAAGGAAAATAGTGATACAAGTTAATGAGACAACCATATGGATGTAAATCCATAAACTACACAGATAAGTATTTTGTTGACTGTAAATCAACTCTTGAGTTATGAACAATAATAAAATGTTTATGCATGAAATGATGAATTGACATGCTTTTTGTTTGAAATTGTCTTAGGCATGTGATAAATTCCAAGATTCTAGGAAAGGACAAGACCAAGAAAAGGAAAATGATGTTGAAGTAGTTGAAGGATAAAGGCATGGAAGGTGTTACTGAGAAAGACATTGAGGACGATGTTCCTTTGAAGGGGGAGGGTATTGTAAAACCCCTTTCCTAAAATCATTATTATATGTAATTAATCATATTTAATGATTTCCATGCCATGGAATGTGAATAATGTAAATGTATTGTTATTTTAATTAAGATTTCCAACATCTGACTATGGGGGTGAAGACTTGAGTACTGGCCATGATATCACTAGAGGAAAGGATGAAGAAACCTATAGAGGGTTTCATTGTGCTAAAGATGGACCAACCGCCTTGCTGATAATATTTGATATTCAGATTATTTTCCTCGGCCCTAATTTCAAGGAAAATCAGTTAATGAGGAAGGATGGTAGTTGGGAAACCAGCAACCCAAACAAATCTAAACATGGGAGATCATGTTAGGATAGCTTAAACTATGAGCCAAAGGTACCACAAGGTACCATTTTTTCATATCATATTGAACTACAAGTTTCCTTCTGACAGAAAGAAGGGGACAGGTCAAGAACCTTCCCTAATGATGTGTGCAAGAGAATCACATGAAGGTATATAGGATATCAAGGAAGAAAATTCGAAAAAGAAATAGAAATCGAGGGAGTTCGGATGGGAGAAAGAGGATGGATTGTGTAAAATCCATAGTAACAAAAAAAGAGTGGGAGCTCTAAACTGACATGAGCTGGGAAGGCTGCGAGCTTGATACTGGGAAGGTATCTAACAAACATCGTTAATTCCTAAGCTAGGTGGGTGTGAAAATATCTCTACCAAGAATGGTGTGAAGGATAATGTCCATCCTAAATCACTAAGAACCAGACAGAGAGACGGAGAGAGAGAGAGAGAGAGAGAGAGAGAGAGATTCCCTGGTGGTATCATGGCTTGGCACAGGGGTAGCATGTTCTCAAAGTGACTGAGCATGCAGAGCCTACGATTGGGTGGAAAAGTGAACACCCACATTCAGTTGGTTGGAAATAGCTTGAAATAGATAAGTATTTCTCACTTTGTGTAGTTTAATTGAAGGTAAAGGATTTACACATATAATGTTCTTGAAATTGTGTATACAAGTTTTATGGGTTTGTCTTTGTCCCCTTTGGAAGCCAATATTCTTGCATGTTAATGTATCTGAATACATTCGTCTGTGTATAGCACATAATGAACATGAATATATTGTATCATTCCTAAAATAAAGAAATTAAATCTGTGAATGAGCCTATTGTATACGTAGTAGATTATCTATTTCAGTTTGTTTCTTGTGAGAGGAAATCTAGGAAGATAAGTTAAGATATGGATGATAAAATCCAAGAGGAAATGTCTTAGTCATATTATAGGAGGATTGCATTTATCCTAAAGTCCTGCTAAGCCTTAAAAACTACTTGGGAGAAATTCCTGAACTACTAAGTCCAATTTTGGACTGATAAAATATATGCAAATCCTGTTGTTAATCTTGACATAATCGCAGCCATTGATGTGACCTTGTGAATAGATCTTGGCCCTTCATTGGAGGGCATAATTTCAGAGTGTCCAAGTGCATGGTCGATGAGGTAATTTGAAAAGATATATGTACTGTAAATCAGAATGGGTCTCTATCGTTGGTTGGTAAGAGGAGATAACATGTCTCAACTATTCCTTGGAGAGATCCTTGTTTATGATTGCAGCTACATGAGACATTCTTCGGGACACAAACCTAAGAGAGATCCCCTGAGAGGGTTTTGTGGTTCCTATCTGAGACAAATTTGGAATGTAGAGATGGCCTCCTCCTTAAAGAGAGTTGAGAATAACTCTAGACGATTCTCCTGTGTAACGCAGTGAGAAAGGAGATCTGCAGAGTTGGACGTGCATGTGGCTAAGCACAAGGTGAACATGTGAAATCCCAAAGTGTTGGGTGCATCATTATGAGACAAATATGAATATGATGTATTAGCCTCCTCTGAGCAGAGAGTTGATTAGAAACTCCAAATGACTCTCATGTGTAATGCAGTGGGAAAGAAGATATGTTGAGTGGACGTGCATGTGGACGAGCACATGTGAACGTGATCCTAGTGGCTGAGAACTAGTGAGAAGTGGTTCTTCTATGTAATGCAGTGAGCCATAGATATGGAAATCCATATGGATGTCCCCCTAGTGGGTGTATGAGATCCCTTGCTATATTTTTCAAGAGTCAGACCTACCTGTAACCCTAGTTGTAATGTAAAGGGTACAGGTTGACCCCACTTTAATGTAATTGATAATTAATATAAAAGATAATTAATCTGGTTAATATTAATTATATTATGAGATAGAGAGGTTGGCCCAGCTTTTCCAATAGACACTTATGTTTATAGTTCAAGTCTAATATAAATAAAGTTAAATTCCCCATTGAGGAATCATATATTTTGTGTGAGTTTGGAAATTTCAGCAAGTACATCTTCTTGGGAAAAGTGTGCACCTCTCTTGGGTGCTAGTCTTCTAGGGTTTGTAAGCACCCTCTTGTGTGCTAAGTTTTTCTTGGTGGTGAAGGTCTTTCTCTTGAATAATATAGCAAAGGATTTGGTTGGGTTTTCTTCCCTCATTGAGAAGGGAATCATGGGATACTTCTTGTGTTCTTGTGCATGGTGTTTATTCTTGTGATCTTGGTCGTTGCAACATAATAGGTTATGGTTTAAGTAAAAGGATAAAAATGGAATGAACTCCATGATTAAACTTACCTATTGAAAAATCAACATGGTATAAGAGCATAGGTATTGAAGAACCCATTGCACAAGCATCTACCAGACTCCTCTCTTTTTTCAGAATCGTATGGTCCTCCTAAGGTTTCGAGAAAATCTGTACGGCCCTCCTTTATGAGGTGTTTCAGGCCTTAATACTTGAAAATTGGGGATAATTTTGGCATGGGATATTATGGCCTCCTTCAATGCACCTCCAGAGACTCTCAAAGTGAAATTCTGAGCATTTTGAAATTTTGGCCCGAGGGTTTCACTAATTTCTGCAGAAATTTCAGAATTAGAGTGTCTGCAACTCATTGAAGGAACTCTTCAACTTACCAGTGTTCTCCTATATTTAAAAGGATTATTGTTGGCAGTCATAAGTCCAAAAAAACCTAAAAGTGCTAGCCTATCCTAGTCATTACGTTTTCTATCCCAGTTGACAAACGCTTGTGAAAAATCTAAAATTATGATGAAAAACACTATGTTGGAAGATAAGATTGATGGATCAAGCAACTTCAAGTTCCTAGAAGACAAGACTTATAAGGAATACTTATTATGGGTGATACAAAAATGTGTCACTATGACCACCTACTTTATGAAGATGTCAGAGGACAGAGATCTTCCATGTTTCATTGGAGAAATCATATCAGCACCCTCAGGTATGCACCTGTATATTTATTATTTGTATCACTATCATGAGGGTAATTGCACGACGAAGGAACCCTTTGTTGAAGTCTTGGTTCTAGAGGGATCTCAGCGCATTCAGAGGAACAACACACTCAAATTGAAGACTCCGGATTTGATTGTTGTAATTGTCATTCCTCTAACCCATATTTCTAAAGTTTGCTACATTACAAGTAGGTGTTGTAGTTGTGAAAAAAATCCTTAAATTGTTTTGATTATAGAGATGTACTCATTATTCTCCTTTAGGAGATATTATTTTTTTGTTTCCTCTTGTTTTCTTGTTCCAGACAGGTTAAGAACAAAGGAAGATGCTCATCCTTTAGAGAGAGTGTTATCCACAAATTTGGTCAGTGTGATGATGTCATGATGATATCATGATGATGGAAAATCAAGCTCTTTACCAAGAATATTTTCCTGAGAAAAGTTACAGTTGTCTTCTTCCAGAATTCACATTTTGAAACATGTTCGCAGGCTGCTTATATATTCACCTGTGAGAATGCCTGGTTCTCGCAGGCTGCTTTAAGCTAGGGTGCGAACTTCTCTCACTGTACTCATGGTTAGGGTGCGAACATGCTTTTAAAGGAGAAAAAGATAAAGATCTTGAACCTTCTAGAAGGGAATCTTCTAGAAGGGTGAGTTGGCTTTCGAGTGGTTATTCAAGTACTGGCATTCCAGATATCTTGGGATCATTCCCTATCCAAGTAACTAAACCATATCTTCCTATATATTGAGGAGATTGCTCATGGAAAGGGTTAAGTTGAGCAAGCAGCAAGTTAACAAGAGATTGATTAGAGGATCAATGCAAGATTGTATGGAGGACTGATGCTACAGCAGCAAGAGACAACAGCAAGATCATCGAAATAGTTGATTTTCTTCATGCATGAGCAAGTGTGTGTGTCAGAGCTAGAAGCCATCGAAAGGAGACTTATAACATCAAGGCTCGGGTTGTAAGTTTCACTTTCAATTAATTGAATACAGCAATATGTCCCTTTCCCATAAAGATGATGTCACTTTATTACATAATTCCTTGATCATATGTATAGACTAGTCATTGAATAAGTTAATTTGCTTTTACTTCGATTGGTTCATTTTGTTGTGATCTGGATGGGATGAGAGCGTCGGAGCAAAGCTTGGAACAACAGAGATTTAAGGAAAGCGTTCATAAGGTATGTCCACAACCCTTATCTCTTAGTTCATTCAATAGACTAGATCTAGGGAAAGTGTAGTATTTTTTCTTGTTTTGTTCTAGATACCAGGTGGATCTAGGGAGATCGGTTAGTGTCCGCACCTACGGATTTATCCCATAACAGAGAGTCACTTGACCCAGAGGGAGTCAAAACTATTTGAGAAAGAGGAAGAATAGAACCATCATTGAGACAACCAATGCAATAATGCATGATCAGAATATTTCTATGATTCCATGGGCAGAAGCATGCATGAAACAGTATATGTTCATAACAAGAGTCTTCATCAGACTTTGAAAAACATAACTCACGAAGAAACCTTCACCGGAGTGAAGCTTGAGATTGAACACTTGGGATATTTGGATTCCCGGTGTATTTTCATGTACTCAAAGAGAAGAAGTCCAAGCCAGACCCTTCGGGGAGAAATCATACATTTATGGGATAAAACAATGAATCTTCGAAGACATTCCAGATCTACATCCTAATCAGAGAAAAATTGAGACAAGTAAATATGTTGTCCTTGAAGAAGAGATAGCCTTTCAAAGATCCAAAGAATCCCATATGGAGATTGATAGGGAGACAATACCTTCTCCCCCTTCAACATTTCAGAGGGAGATAGACATTATTCCAGTTGATCCAGTTGCTCCAGTTGATATGTCCATAGATATTGCAGTAAGGCATAAAAGGCCTACCTAGGCTCACTCTACAAGAGGAAAAGGAATATATAAGCTCCTCAAGGCACATCCCGAGAAAGAAAAATATATTTTCAAGCTATCCTTCAGTCATGACCCACTTCATTGATTTTGAGCCTCCTTGTCTTGGAGAAGCAACGGGAGAACAGGTATGGGAATATTAAATAACAAAAGAATACCAATATATCTTAAAAGAATTATGTTCAAGATATTGCTCAGAGACCAGAAGGGAAGTTTGTGGTAACTTCCAAGTAGATTTATAAGATCAACATGCAGCTGATGGAAGTGTCAAGAAATACAAAGAAAGATCTATAGCCAAAGGTTTCTCACAAACAGAGGGAGTTTTCTATGATGAGACACTTGATCCAGTAAGCCTGATACACTTCCATCCGTACTACCATCCATGAGTTGGAAACTATATCATATGGATGGATTCTTTATGAGATTAGGTTTCAGCAAGAGTACTTCTGATCCAAACCTTTATTATTACAGTGTTGGTGACGAGAGCCTGTTTTTGATGACTTATTTAGAAAGCCTTGTTGTTGGATACAAGTAAGATTTGATTTATGATTTCTAGATGAAGGATATGAGTATGATGCACTACTTCTTGGGACAAGAATTATGACAAAGGACTGATGAGATTTTCCTGAGTTAAGGAAAACATACAGTGGGAATATTAAAGAAGTTCAGTATGAAAGAATGCAAATCCACAGTGATGAATTTGAAGAAAATGAATGATAATGATTCAGACGAGATTGATCCATAGCTTATTGGATCATTGATGTATTTGGTTAACACCAAACTTAATTCATGGTATGCAGTGAATGTACTTAGTCATTCCATGAGTCAGTCGAGAGAGACTCACTGGACAGTGGTGAAACATGTATTGAGATATCTACAATGCACAGTTAGATATGGCCTGTGATATGTCTCCAGTGTAGACTTGAGTTTGCAGGGATATGCAGAATGGACAGAAAGTACAGTGGACCGGAAAATCACATCCGGTTGTTTTCTCACCATGAAGATTTCAATGATTTCCTGATGCAGCATGAAACAAAACTTTGTGGCTTTGAGTAATACAGAATCAGTGTATATAGCATTGAGTGTGCAAATCAATATGGCTTCCCACGATTCTGACAGATTTACTTGATCATGAGATGGATCCTTGATGATAACTAGAGATGTGTGTAAAGATCTTTGAGAACCCAATATTTCATGATAGATCGAAACACTTTGAGATAAAATATCATTATATCAAAGACATGATGCAGAGGAAAATAAGTACACATGCAGTACCTTCCTACACATGAGCAGATTGCAAACATATTCACCAAATTAACTTGGTGAAGGATACCTCCCTAATTGATAGGGAGTGTTGATTACTACATCCAAGATAAATTTCAAAGTACATACGTGTGAGACTTCACATGATGAACAATTCCTCCCTAGCTGAGAGGGAGTGTTGATGATTGCAGCTACGTGACACATTCTCCAGGACACAAACTTGAGAGAGATCCCCTGAGAGGGGTGTGTGGTTCTTATCTGAGACAGAGATGGAATGTAGAGATGGCCTCCTCCTTACAAAGAGTTGATAAGAACTCCAGATGATTCTCCTGTGTAACGCAGTGAGAAAGGAGATTTGCAAAGTTGGACGTGCATGTGGTTGAGCACAAGGTGAACATGTGAAATCCCAAAGTGTTGGGTGCATCGTAAAGAGACAAAGATGAAGATGATGTATTAGCCTCCTTTGAGTAGAGAGTTGATGAGAAACTCCAGATGACTGTAATATACTAGATATAAAATGTATGCAGAACAAAAATAAAATGCTAGTAATGGTAGAATAACAGTAATATAACTAGAACATTCACCACAATAACACTGAAATGATACAAGAATAACAACAGAAATAGCACTTTGAATCTGAAAGAAATGTTCATGGGCCTCTTCGAGGGGGAAACCTCCAGTTGACCAGAGCTCTATTACAATAATATCCAAGCTAGGGTTCTCATACCCTCGACTCCTATTTATACTAAAAAGAAGCATCTAGAGGAAGATCCTTCTAGAAGAGGAAGCTTCTATTAGGTCTTCTTACATCCGCCTTATTCTATTTTATTGAAAGGCCTTATTAATATTGACCTTTATTACATCTGAATATATTGTTCTACGTATGTGCGGGTTAGGACCCTAACATGTCCGCCCCCTTAAAAATAACCTTGTCCTCAAGGCTTGAGATGAGGAAATTGTTGCAGAATGGTAGTTGGTTCCCAAGTGGCATCTGTTGGAGTTGTATCTTTCCACTGGACTAGCACTTCCTTGATGGTTCTCTGACGTAGGTGACACTGTCGCTGGTCTAAAACTACTTCTGGTTGTAGCCAAATGGATCCTTATTTAGCTAACTCTGGAAGGTTGGTTTGAATTTGGCACTTAGCTCCAATCACCTTCTTTAAGCATGAAACATGAAAAACAGGATGTAGCTTTGAATGGTTGGGAAAAGCTAACTGATAAGCGACTTGTCCCACAAGCTTGATCACGGTATAAGGACCATAAAATTTGGGCGCTAGCTTCTGACAATGCTCGGCCTTGAGGGAAGTTTGCTTGTAAGGTTGCAGTCGAAGAAACACCTGATCCCCTTCTGCAAATTGATGTTCAGAGCGACCTTGATCTTCTTGTTGCTTCATGCGATTCTATGCCATGAACAAATTCTCTTTAAGGGTACAGAGAATAGCCTCTCGAGCTATAATTTTTAGGTCAACTACTTGGACCTTCGAGGCACCTGGTAGAGAGAACTGAAGGTGGCTTCTTTCCATATACCGCTTCAAAAGGAGTCATGTGTGTAACTGTATGGTATGAAGTGTTGTACGACCACTCAGCTAGGGGTAACCATTGAGGCCACTTATTTTTCTTTTCTGAGGCAAAACACCTCAAATATGTTTCCAAACACTTGTTGACAACTTTCGTTTGGCCATCAGTCTAGGGATGATAAGCTGTGTTGAGATGCAATTATGTGCCTTGTATCTTGAACAATTCTTGCCAAAAAATTCTTGTGAAAGTTGGGTCGCGATCAGAAACAATAGAGTGAGGCATGCCATGAAGCTTGAAGACCTGATCCATGAAGATTTGAGCCACCGTGGATGTTGTAAATAGGTGTTGAAGGGCACAGAAATGAGCATACTTAGAAAGGCGATCAACAACCACCATGATGATGAATTTATTTCCCGATTTGGATAAGCCGGTAATAAAATCCATAGAGATATCCTTCCAAATAGCAGGTGGAATCGGGAGCGGTTGTAGTGTGTCCGGCGATTTGACTGTTTCTCCCTTGTTTCATTGACACACATCACATTCATCTACAAAATTATGAATGTCATGTTTCATACCATCCCAGAAAAAGGAACGTTTGACCCTGTCATGGGTTTTGGTGAACCCGAAGTGCTCTGCTATGGGTGTAGCATGAAGCTTAGAAAGTACCGTGGATTTAAGCTTTGATTGTTTACTTAAATACAAATGGCCTTTGTATCAAAGTTCCTCATGGAGCCAAGAGTACCTTGGGGAAGATGGAGCATTGGACTACAATTGTTGGATCAACTGCGAACTTTTGGGATCTTGTAGCCATTCTTAGCAAACTGCTTGGAGCTAATCTGGTACAATGAATGAAAGAGAAAAAAGGGATCCTTCATCTTCATATTTTTGGGAAAGTACATATGCAACCACATTGTCTTTGCCTTTCTTATAAATGATCTCATAATCATATCCAAATAGTTTAGTCACCCTTTTTTGTTGTTCTGGGGAGGAAATGCGTTGTTCCATAAAATACTTGAGGCTTTGATGGTATGTCTTAATTTGGAACTGTTTCCCCAATAGATAAGGATGCAATATATCCACGGCATGTAGAATAGCCAACATTTCCTTTTCATAGATGGATTTGCCCAGATTTCTTTCAGATAGTTTCTTGCTAGTAAAGGCCAAAGGTCGACCCTCTTGCATAAGGACAGCACCAATTCCTTCCCCTGAGGCATCACATTCCAACACAAAGGTCTTTGTGAAATCGGGAAGGGCGAGGACTGGAGTGGTGCACATGGCCATCTTTAAGGTTTGAAAAGATTGAGCAGCGGCTGGAGTCCAAGTGAAAGAGTTCTTTTTTAGGAGAGCAATGAGAGGTGTTCTAATCTTCCCATAATTCTTAACAAACTTGCGATAATACCCAGTTAATCCTAGAAATCCACGCAAGCTCTTAAGAGCCTTTGGGTGAGGCCAGTCTTGCATAGCTTCAATATTTTTTGGATCCATGTTGATGCCATCTTTGCCAATCAGATGACCCAAGTATTCTACTTCTGAGGCACCAAAAGCACATTTAGACTGTTTCAGGAAAAGTTGGTGCTGAGAGAGTAGATGGAGAACTCGATCCACATGAACAAGATGGTATGTCCAGGTTTTGCTATAGATGAGGATATCATCAAAGAAAACTAAGATAAAATGGCGGAGAAAAGGACAAAAGACATGATTCATGAGGCTTTGGAAGGTGGAGGGGGCATTACACAAGCCAAAGGGCATGACAAAAAAATCATAGTGGCCCTCATGAGTTCTAAAGGTAGTCTTGGGAATATCTACCTCTTTCATACGTATCTGGTGGTAGCCCAAACGAAGATCTAGTTTAGTGAAGAATTGGGCGCCACTCAATTCATTCGGGAGGTCATCAATGACAGGAATGGGGAATTTGTCTTTGATGGTAAGTTTGTTAAGGGCACGGAAGTCAGGACATATTTGCCAAGAACCTTCTTTCTTCAGGACCATGACCACAGGAGACGAATAGGGGCTCATACTAGGGCGGATAACACCTACATTAAGGAGTTCCTGGACCATTTTCTCAATTTCATTTTTTTGGGAAAAAGGGTGATGATACGGACGGATATTGGGAGGAAGGCTTCCTAGTACAAGGGGAATGGAATGATCATGAACACCGCGAGAAGGAGGGAGGCCTTGGGGAGTGGAAAAGACCAATTGATGTTTAGAAAGGATGGCTTGGAGATCTTGCGGTACCGATGGTGTCTTTGTTGCTTGTATGGAATGGAGTTGGGTGATAACACCAGAATGACCATTTTTTAGCAGTTTTTCCATGTGATGGGAACTAATGATCTCAGGTGAACCGGCGGTGATACCTTGGAACTTATATTGGTGGCCCTCCCAGTCGAATTGCATGGTTAAGTCTTTAAAATCCATGAGAATGGGACTCAAAGTCCTTAGCCAGACTGCACCTAGCACAATGTCACAACCTCCCATGTCAATAGAAAACATATGGGATTTCAGGTGGTAGTCACCAATTTGGAGAAGCACATTTTCACAACGCCCTCCACATTTCATGGAACCACCATTGGCAATCATGATTTGGAAATTATTGTTAGCATGAATGTAGCAATGAGTTTCTTGGGCAATGCGGCGATGAATAAAATTATGGATGATGCAACTATCAACCAGAATGATGACCTTCTGATGCTTGATGTAACTGATTAGCTTAAGGATTTGGGGAGAGGAGAATCCAGTGAGAGCATTGAGGGAAATGATTGGTTCTACTTCGGGAGGGTTTGAGGGAGGGGTTATGTCAGTGGATTTAGGTGATTCGGACATAGAGGGAGTTTCTTCATCTTCTTCCAAAATATCCTCGGAGATGGCCATAAAAATCTTTTGTTATTTACACTTGTGGCTCAGGAAATATTTTTCATCACAGTTATAACAAAGGCCTTTGAGTTGGCGTTCATCCATTTCAGCTTGGGTCAATTTTTGGATCTTTAGTACAGCAGAGGGAGTAGTGGGATTTACTAGTTTAGGGTGAGGGATGAAGGAGGGTTTGCAGTTTTGAGAAGATACAACCTATTGTGCTTCTTTATCTCTTTTGGTAGCCTCCACCCAACTCTCAGGCTGAGCCATGACGACATGGGCCCAAATTTCATTCTTGAGGTCGTTGATAAATTACTCTTGGAAAAAGGCATCAGACATGCCCTCTGTTCTAAAAGCTAGGTGCTCAAAGGCAGCTATAAAGTCTTCCATTGTTCCTAATTGTTTTAGCTTTGTCAAACAGCCCAAATGGTTGGTGTCAGTGTCAAAGCGTTCATAAAGCTCTGCCACAAATTGTGTCCAAGCAATATACCCTTGACGATAATTTTTTCTCCATTGCCAATGTTCTTGATCTAGATGGAGAACATCATGTCGGAGTTTGGAAAAGTCATTTGTAATGTTGTATAAAGATAAGTAATGTTCCATTTGGGTTACCCAACCAGTGGGGTCCGAGCCATCAAATTTGGTCACATACACTCGTGGAAGGCGTAGGTCACGTTGAAAGTGATGGTTCTGCAAGATATGGGAATGAGAGGAATGGTCACCTTCAGTATGTGGGGGTGAGGAAGAGGAAGGGTTATTTGTAGGGATATGCAGTTTGGTGCAGAGTGTCGAAAATATTGATTCAAGCTAGGTGGTGAGGTCTTGTTTGATTTTACCCATTGAGGACTGCATGGTTGTATTGATGGCAGCGACATTGGCACTGAGTTGTTTCACTTCTTGTTGGGTCTCAATGAGACCAGATTGCAAGGTGTTGAAGCAAGCTTCCAAGTCTTGGCTACGAGTATGGGCCATGAGGATGGGGAACTGAAAAGGGGCAGGCGGGGTGTTGGTGCAATTATTTGCATAATATATTACCAAACACAAATTATCAATCGGGATTTGTAATCAGTAGAATTGATGCACTATATGTGCCGATAACAGATAATTTCCTATGTCTTATGAGTATAGAATAAAGAAGAAACAATCAACACCAATACTCTGTTTTACAACTTTTTAATCTATCTTCCTCACATTGCTTAAAAATTAGAAAAAAAAACTCATAAACTAAATCCAACAAGCATGTGATATAAAGGTTCTTTCTCAAGTAATGAATCTATCCATTTATAGGCTCATGAAATAAAAATATGGACTTTGAATTTGTCCCTTGTAGCAACTAAACCAATCAACAATTAACACTCTGTTTCAAACTTAGAAGAGAAAATTGATAATAAAACTTCTCAAGCAAACAATCAAGCAAAAGGTTATTTATTTGGTGACAAGTCTATTCATTAGAGGCTTGTGAATTAGAGATATGAACTTAAGATCTTGTTTCTTGTAGCAATCAAAAGCAGTAATCAACTTTCTACACACAACATTTAAAAGGAAATCATTCATAACTTAATCAATTCTGTAAAAACCTCTTTGTTCCTATACAGGAAACATTAGGTGTATTAAGATTCTCCATTTAATAGTCCATGTAGGGTGAATGATGGGATCTTAATTGTTCTTGTATTAACATACTTGAAATTTCAAAGTAAATTACAAAAGTCTCTATAAAGAACACAATTTTAGGAATGCAAACTTTTATAAATATCTACAACTATCTCAACACAAATTACTGTTTATGAAACCAAGTAAAATTACTCAAGATCCAGTGCACCATACTTATAAAAATTACACTATTACAATCCCATTCACAATTTACTCAAAAGATATAACAATTATATAGATCGAACACAATAGGTACATTTTAGGAATTCATATTTTAATTCAAACAAGAAATCAAAATAATAGGTGCAAGATACACACAATTGAGTGCTGGAATAAAACAAACATGTACAGGAATATAAAGCTGAACTATATTTTACATTAAGCTTACCATATCAGAGCGGTGGGCCCTTCTCGATTCGAAAATGGAAGCTCTAAAAAGATAACAGGCTAAGACGCTCTAATCATACCCAGAAATTTGATAACAGATTGTGTGTATTTCTCTAAATGGTAAATCGAATTAGCAGCTCATCATCTCATACATCAAAAAAATATGCATCATTTTGTTCATTACATCCATACGTATCTCTATGTTCTTGCTACTGCTTCATTACATCAATACAGATCTCCCTATCACCTATACAACCTCCCTTATAAAGAAAGTAAGACGTTACTATCAAGAGCTAAGGATAATTATGAAATAGTTTTAAAATATTACAATTGGAAATACATATCGAATATTTAGGAATGGACTTCATCCTCATGACACGAAGTGCATGAATGATGAAGTCTATCGTGATCTTGAAAATTGATTTGGAAGCTTCAGTCCAACTACCCTCTCGAAATCTTCAATAGCAGATTCGTCCAACAAATTATTTCTGGAAATAGCAATTGGTACCGGAATACACACAGTCGTTTGGTACCAGAATAGCACAGTCTCACTAGTACCAGAATAAGCGCAGTTGTTTGGTACCAGAATAGCACAGTCACACTGGTACTGGAATAGGCATAGTTGTTTGGTATCGGAATAGCTCAGGGCAGTACCAGATCAATTATGTTGGTACCAGATCACTGTTGTGATGGTCTGTTGATACCGGATCAATGTTGAGGTATCGAAATAGAATGCTGAGGAGTAAAACAATTAGGATTATACAAAATCAATCATTTTAATTGAATTAGCTCAAGAAAATTAAACAAAACATGCCTTAATCATAAGTTACCTCTTGTGTACATGAACAAGGTCATTAGGTATGTTTATGGAGGAAACAATCAAGTATAGGATTATAACATAGGAAAAAAGGGCTTGGATACAAGGTGATATAGGGCATTATAAATGTCAAAATGGAGACTCAACACGGGGTAAAAAAAAAATTCCGAAAAAATGATATGGATGAAAGTGATAAGGGCGAAGAGATGAATCCAATGGAATAGGTCTGAAATAATGGTGAAAAAATTTCCAGACTTTTTTTTTTTTTTTTTTTTACGGAGTTATACTCCGGTCTGAAGAACACTGCAGAGAGGAAATGGCCAAATGATTAACCATAAAGAAATATGTATTTACTTGGCAACCCGAACATAGTTGTGCGGCAATAGGTCTTGTCTATTTTAATTTGTTTATGTTTCTGTCCCCAAGGGTTAGGTATTCAAGGGTTCTACAGACAAGATTTTTCCCTGTGCTATAGCTCTCTGATATATGTGCGGGGTCCAACAGTAGTACTCAGCCCAATATCTCAGGGCACTAACTAAGGAGGATAGACTGTACCCTTAACCGTACTACCCAACTACCCAGGTACTAGAGAGTATTTTCCTGAGTGTTGTTCTCGGTGACACTATAGCAGTCAGGCGGCCAATCAGTTTATCTAAAGAGGGCTTCAGGTAATCTAGGTCGATCCATACATAGGTGTTTTTTTATGCGCTACCACTTGAAGGGGTACCAACAGGGGTTACAAGGGTGGCCAACAGATGTGCGCTTAAGTACCACTTGTATTTCCTATGTGTATGAATCCCTCAACTGTGGGTTTATGCACGTAACAACATATCTTCGTGGCTTAAAGACGTTGGAATACGTCTCTACCCTGGAAAAAAAATTAACCCACACTTTCTGCCAAGGAAAGTGCTCTGATACCACTTGTAATATATCAGATATAAAATGTATGCAGAACAGAAATAAAATTCTAGTAATGGAAGGATAACAGAAATATAACCAGAACATTCACCACAATAACACTGAAATGATATAAGAATAACAATAGAAATAGCACTTTGAATCTGAAAGCAATGTTCACATGCCTCTTCAAGGGGGAAACCTCCAGTTGAGAAGAGCTCTATTACAATAATATCCAAGCTAGGGTTCTCATACCCTCGACTCCTATTTATACTAAAAATAAGCATCTAGAGGAAGATCCTTCTAGAAGCGGAAGCTTCTATTAGGTCTTCTTACATCTGCCTTATTCTATTTTATTGAAAGGCCTTATCAATATTGACCTTTATTACATCTGAATATATTGTTCTACCTATGTGCAGGGTACGACCCTAACAATGAATCTCATGTGTAATGCAGTGGGAAAGAATATATGTTGAGTGGAAATTCCTATGGACGAGCACAGGTGAATGTGATCCTAGTGGTTGAGCACTAGTGAGAAGTGGTTCTTCTCTGTAATGCAATGAGCCAGAGATATGGACATCCCTATGGATTTTCCCCTAGTGGTTGAGCACTAGTGGGTGTATGATATACCTTGCTATATTGTTTAATATTCAGACCCTCCTATAACCCTAATTGTAATGTAAATGGTATAGGTCGGCCCCACCTTAATGTAATTGATAATTAATGTAAAAGATAATTAATCTAGTTAATATTAATTATATTATGAGATAGAGAGGTCAGCCTTGTTGTTCCAATAGACACTTTTGTTGAAAGTTCAAGTCTAATACAATTAAAAGTAAATTCCCCATTGAGGAATCATATATTTTGTGTGAGTTTGGAAATTTCGGCAAGTACATCTTCTTGGGAAAAGTGTGCACCTCTCTTGGGTGCTAGTATTGTAGGTTTGGTAAGCACCCTCTTGTGCACTAAGGTTTTCTTGGTGGTGAAGGTATTTCTCTTGAAGAATATAGAAAAGGATTTGGTTGGGTTTTCTTCCCTTGTTGAGAAGGGTTTCCCAGGATACTTCTTATGTTCTTGTGCATGGTGTTTCTTCTTGTGATCTTGGTTGTTGCAACATAATAGGTTATGGTTTAAGTAAAAGGATAAAAATGGAATGAAATTCATGATTAACCTTACCTATTGAAAAATCAACATGGTATCAAATCATAGGTCTTTAAAAACCCATTGCACAAGCATCTACCAGTCTCCTCTCTTTTCTGCAGAATCGTACGACCCTCCTAGGGTTTCAATAAAATATGCACAACCCTCCTTTCTGAGGTGTTCCATCCCTTAATAATTGAAATTTGGGGCTAATTTTGGAATCAGATAGTATGGCCTCCTCCATCATACCTCCAGAAACTCTCAGAGTGAAATTCCAATCATTTTGAAATTTTGGCCCTGGGGTTTCTAGGGTTTCATTAATTTCTGCAAAAAAATTTAGAATTACGGTTTATGCAACTCATTGAAGGAACTCTTCAACTCACCAGTGTTCTCCTATATTTAAAAGGATTATTGTTGGCAGTCATAAGTCCAACAAACCCTAAAATTTATAGCCTAGCCTAGTCGTTAGGTTTTTTGTTCCAGTTGACAAAGGGTTGTGAAGAATCTAAAATTATGATGAACAAAACTATGTTGGAAGATAAGATTGATGGATCAAGCAACTTCAAGTTCCTGGAAGACAAGACTTATAAGGAATAATTATTATGGGTGATACAAAAAGGTCTCATTGTGACCACCTCCTTCATGAAGATGTCAGAGGACAGAGATCTTCCATGTGCCATTGGAGAAATCATATCAGCACCCTAAGGTATGCACTTGTATATTTATTATTTGTATCATTGTCATGAGGGAAATTGCAGGACAAAGGAACCCTTTTCTGAACTCTTGGATCCAGAGGGATCTCAGTTCGTTCAGAGGAACAACACACTGGAAGTGAAGACTCCAAGTTTGATTGTTGTAATTTTCATTCTTCTAACCCATATTTCTAAAGTTTTCTACATTAAAAATAGGTGTTGTAGTTGTGACAACAATCCTTAAATTGTTTTGATTCTAGATATGTACTCATTATTATCCTTTAGGAGATATTATTGTTTTGGTTCCTCTTGTTTTCTTGTTCCGAACAGGTTAAGAACAAAGGAATATGTTCATCCTTCAGAGAGAGTCACTTGACTCGGAGGGAGTCAAATTTGTTTGAGAAAGACGAATAATAGAACCATCATTGAGACAAACAATGCAATAATGCATGATCAAAATCTTTCTATGATTCCATGGGAAGAAGCATCCATGACATAGTATATGTTCAGAACAAGAGTCTTCATCAAACTTTGAAAAACATAACTCTCGAAGAAACCTTCATCGGAGTGAAGCCTAAGATTGAACACTTCAGGATATTTGGATTCCCAATGTATTTTCATGTACCCAAATAGAAGAAGTCCAAGCCAGACCCTTCAAGAAGAAAGGATACATTTATGGGATAAAATAATGAATCTTCGAAGGCATTCCAGATCTACATCCCTGGTCAAAGAAAGATTGAGACAAGAAGAGATGTTGTCCTTGAATAAGAGATAGTCTTTCAAAGATCCAAAGAATCCCAGATGGATATTGACAGTGAGACAATACCTTCTCCCCCTTCATCATTTCAAAGGGATACAGACATTATTCTAGTTGATTCAGTTGCTCCAGTTGATATGTCCATAGATATTGCAGTAGGGCATAAAAGGCATGCCTAGGCTCACTCTACAAGAGGCAGAGGAACATACAAGCCCCTCAAGGCACATCTCGAGAAAGAAAAATATATTTTCAAGATATCCTTCAGTTATGAACCACTTCATTGATTTTGAGCCTCCTTGTCTTGGAGAAGTAGAAGGAGAATAGGTATGGCAAGATGCCATAACAAAATAATACCAGTATATCTTAAAAGAATTATGTTCAAGATATTGTTCAGAGATCGGAAGGGAAGTCTGTGGTAATTTCCAATTATATCTATAAGATCAAACATGCATTTGATGGAAGTGTCGAGAAAAATAAAGTGAGATCTATAGCCAAAGGTTTCTCACAAACAAAGGGATATGTATATGATGAGACACTTGATCTAGTAAGCTTGATACACTTCCATCCATACTACCATCCATGAGTTGGAAACTATATCAGATGGATGGATTCTTGATTATTTTGGGTTTCAAAAAGAGTATTTATTATCCAAACCTATATTATTACAGTGTTGGTGATGAGAGCCTAATTTTGATGACTTATTCAGAAAGCCTTGTTGTTGGATACAAATAAGCTTTGACTTCTAATTTCGAGATGAAGGATATGAGTATGATGCACTACTTCTTGGGAAAAGAAGTATGACAGAGGACCAATGAGATTTTCCTGAGTCAAGGAAAATATACAGTGGGAATATTAAATAAGTTCAGTATGACAGAATGCAAATCCACGGTGATGGATTTGAAGAAAATGAATGTTAATTATTTAGACGAGATTGATCCACAACTGATTGGATCATTGATGTATCTGGTTAACACCATACTTGATTCATATTATGCAGTGAATGTACTTAGTCATTCCATGAGTCAGTCGAGACAGACTCACTGGACAGCAATGAAACATGTATTGAGATATCTAACAGGCACAATTAGATATGGTCTGTGATATGTCTCCAGTGTAGACTTGATTTTGTAGGGATATGCAGAATGGACAGAAAGTATAGTGGATCGGAAAAGCACATCTGATTGTTGTCTTACCGTGAATATTGCCATGATTTCCTGATGCAGCAGGAAACAAAATTATGTGGCCTTGAGTACCACAGAAGTAGAGTATGTAGCATCAAGTGTGAAAAGAAATATGGCTTCCCAAGCTTCTGACAGATATACTTGATCATGAGATAGATCCTTGATGATAACTGAATCTGTGTATAAACATATTTGAGAACCCAATGTTTCATAATAGATTGAAACACATTGAGATAAAATATCATTATATCAGAGACATGATGCTGAGGAAAATAAGTACACATGTAGTACCTTCCTACACATGAGCAGATTGCATACATATTCACCAAATTAACTTGGTGAAGGATACCTCCCTAGTTGATAGGGAGTGTTGATGACTATAGCCAAGACAAAGTTCAAAGTACATCTATGTGAGACTTTGCATGATGAATAATTCCTCCCTAGTTGAGAGGGAGTGTTGATGATTGCAACTACATGAGACATTCTCCAAGACACAAACCTGAGAGAGATCCCCTTAGAGGGGTGTGTGGTTCCTATCTATGACAAAGATGGAATGTAGAGATGGCCTTCTCCTTACATAGAATTGATAAGAAATACAGATGATTCTCATGTGTAACGCAGTGAGAAAGGAGATCTACAAAGTTGGACATGCATGTGGCTGAGCACAAGGTGAACATGTGAAATGAAAAAGTGTCGGTTGCATTGTCATGAGAAAAACATGAAGATGATGTGTTATCCTCCTCTGAGAAAAGAGTTGATGAGAAACTCCATATGACTCTCCTGTGTAATGTAGTGGGAAAGAATATATGTTGAGTGGACATGTCTGTGGACAAGGATAGGTGAACATGATCCTAGTGGCTGAGCACTAGTGAGAAGTGGTTCTTTTGTGTAATGTAGTGAGCGAGAGATATGGACATCCTTATGTATGTGCCCCTAGTGGTCTAGCACTAGTGGGTGTATGATATCCCTTTCTATATTGTTTAAGAGTCAGACCTTCCTATAACCCTAATTGTAATGTAAAGGGTACAGGTCGACCCCACCTTAATGTAATTGATAATTAATGTAAAAGATAATTAATCTGGTTAATATTAATTATATTATGAGATAGAGAGGTCGTCCCTGTTGTTCCAATAGACACTTTTTTTTACAGGTCAAGTCTAATATAAGTAAAGGTAAATTCCCCATTGAGGAATCATATCTTTTGTGTGAGTTTGGAAATTTCAGCAAGTACATCTTCTTGGGAAAAGTGTGCACCTCTCTTGGGTGCTAGTCTTCTAGGGTTTGTAAGCACCCTCTTGTGTGCTAAGGTTTTCTTAGTGGTGAAGGTATTTCCCTTGAAGAATATAGCAAAGGATTTGGTTGGGTTTTCTTCCCTTGTTGATAAGGGTTTCCTAGGATACTTCTTTTATTCTTGTGCATGGTGTTTCTTCTTGTGATCTTGGTTGCTGAAACATAATAGGTTATGGTTTAAGTAAAAGGATAAAAAAGGAATGAAGTTCATGCTTATCCTTACCTATTGAAAAATCAGCAATCTCAACCCTCCATTGGAGAAGGATGTAGCGCCTCTAGTGGGCTGTACCCTGAATCAATGAGGGTTTTTGGATCCATTAATGAGTGGTCCAAATGATCTCATGACTGTCAATATATACTATTATATTTCAGAGTTCAAACAGTCAGAGTACTTGTGCGCAGGGTTGATAAAGGACTTTGACCAGTGAACCTATAAGAGTGAACACTAGTCGTTGATATATCAGAGAGTAATTGTGGGAGATCATGGCCCATTAGATCCATCATGGTTAATATGGTCAGGGTTCCATGGTCGAAATAAACCTATATGTCAAGGTGGAGGAATTCCAAAAAGAAAATTCTGAGGGGCGATTTAGGTTGTCCATCGGGACTGGAGGACCTCCGAGAAAAAATCCTAGCCATATGACACTAGGGGTTAATCGGAGTGGGTTATGGAGGTGACAGTTGTCACCATTTAAGTCATAGAAGAAGTGAGATGTGGCCCATAGAGGGC
The DNA here is from genome assembly GCA_009831015.1 of Picea engelmannii. Lineage (NCBI taxonomy): Eukaryota > Viridiplantae > Streptophyta > Pinopsida > Pinales > Pinaceae > Picea > Picea engelmannii. Next base: position 538,014 of record ML787252.1, read on the forward strand.
TAGGCCGTTAAGTAAGCATGTTCAATTAGGATCATTGGATCTATGGGGTCCAAGAAATATGGGTCGTAGATATTTACACATATACTTTGGAGCAGTTAACCCCGTAATTATCTTGATTATGCTTCAATTAACCATGGGAATTAAGTTATTTAATCATATCATAATCCTCAGATCAGGATTACTCGTAGTGACACCTCAACAGGAAATTATCGTTATTTTGACATCCGGGATAATGTTTCGTTTGGTGGTTGGTCAATGAATCATGCCAATATTGGGCCACGTTGATGGCGTCCACAGAGACACATTCTACGTCCGCTCATAGGATCGTTCTATTCCTCATGCGAGCCGAATTAACTCATTCGATTCCCTGCTAGAATATCCATTCAAAACCCGATCCACAGGTCCTTCTTTCTCCCTGTCATGGCCTCTGCACGCACCTGTGACTTTTCCCCAACTCAGTTCGAGTTGCAGGGATTCTTCTTTCCCGATGGCTCCGGAGTTCCTGTTCTCTTGAACTCTCGAACTCTGATTTGTCGATGCGCCGATATCCCAATGTCTAGTGCCCGGATCTCCGGAATGGGAGATCGCGTGACACGTGTCCTCTCTCAGATGGACGGTCCAGATTTGTGTCGGGATTTTCAGGGTGGACTTACCCGATATCCTGTCCACGAGAATATCGATATTCCGACTCCCGACGCCTCGATCTCTGCCATGTGTCTCCACTAACGGACGGTCCAGAGCGTTTCCGGGATTTTTCCCATGGAAATTCCCGATTTCTTGTCCTCGTGACTCCCGATTTCACGAATGCCAATATTCCAATGGCTATCGGGACTTCTGCCTGGTGTGAGAAGGGTTAAACCCTGTGCACCTCCTGTCTGATCCAACGTCTAACGGGATTTCCAATTGAGATCCAATAGCTGACGATCTACCCCTTCTGTATGCTTTCACTGATGCTCCCTGGACGTAGAAATCAACGGTCCAGATCTCCTTCTCTAGCCAATCTGATGGCTGTTGTGCTCCCTCCTGAGCTTGCGCACTTTCTTCCCAGTCTTGGGAGAATTCGAAATCCAAAGGCCTCAACCTTTGCTCCCTTTCTTCTCTGCGAGCTCCTATACCTGAGTTCTCGCCTGCGTTCTCCTCAACGCTATTCCTCCTGAGCTTTTCTCCTTTCAAATCCTCGAAGGATTCTTCAACTCCTGCGCCTCTGCAGGGTCCTTACGCACACACAGTGTTGTCTCTCTTGAGCTTCTCACACGCTAAGACCCCTAAGGGATTTTGTCTTTCTCCCTTCTCCCTCAGATGGAGAATGTAATGCCCTCTTGGCTATATCTCTGCTCAAGCAACCTCTTTCTGAGTCTTTCAGGGTGTTCAGCAACCCTGTGAAGATCCCTCAAAGAGTTCTCTTCTTCCTGTGCCTGTTTGCACACCTACTCAATGCCCACCTAGCAGAGTATCTTCTCACAGAATGTCCAACAGCTCTGTCTCCTTCTATGCACCTATGCACCTGCTCAATGCCCACCTGGCAGAGCTCTCAGAACCCTCAGTGATTCTGGTTCTTCTCTGAACTCACAGCAGAGTTCTTCCCAATGCACCACTGTGCATATGCGCAATGCCCACTTGGAAGAGCTTCACAGAACTCCTCAGAGCTTCTGTCTGCAACTGTATCTTCTCCCACACAGCCTTGCCTCCAAGGTATTCAGCAACCTTGAGGTTTTTCTTCTGATTTGTTGACTCCAGTTCTTGTGCCGCAGCACGTCTTTGTCTGACTCCGCAGATTTCAGAAATGCATCCTTTGTGCACGGCTATCAGAACCTGCAGCGTTCTGTCACACCCTCCTGGTGTGAAGCCTCAAAGACCTTCACCTGAAATCAAACACACTCCTGCAAATGCCTAACATAAATCTATAGCATACAATGGAACACTCACAGACATCCACATAACACAGAAATACATGCAGGAAAAACTGCTTTTGTTTATATTAAATGGAAACTGCATGTATTTACAAGGTGTTCCTGAGCACGGCCTGTAACAAGGTCTCAGCTCTTCTCTTCTGGTCTCTACTCGCAGACTATCACACAACTTGTTAATGTTTATGCCATTATTATATTTCTTTGAATTTCAATAGATAAGAGCATCATAAGAACAAGATCACTGAGAAATACACATTCACAAGAGACACAGCATTTATCCTGGGAAACCCTCTAGGGGAAGAAAACCCAGCAAAAA
>ML787252.1:546333-567924 GCA_009831015.1 Picea engelmannii
GAACAAGATCACTGAGAAATACACATTCACAAGAGACACAGCATTTATCCTGGGAAACACTCTAGGGGAAGAAAACCCAGCAAAAACTTCCTTATCATAAATAGCTTATACAATGTTCAAGAGATAACTCAAACCAATACAGATAGTCCTCTCCAAGATATGCGCCACTCTTCTTCTCCTCTCTCCAACTGGTAATTGTAGCTTGCCTCATAAGATAATGAGCAAGTGAGTTGTATGTAAGAAGTGAGGCGCTAGCCTCTTATTTATATCAAACTGGCACGTGTGAAAGGTCACAATCTGGCAGGGCCAACCTCTCACTCTGGGTGGGCAAACCCACCTTTAATTAATTTTGGGTCTTCCATTATAACTATTGGGGCCGACTTCTTATTCTGCACTTTGTAATTCTCTGATGACCAATCCGCAAAAGGGGATTTGGTCCTTATACAATTACCAACATGATTAATCCTCAATGGGGATTAATCCAATAACAATAATAATAATAATGACATGATTAATCCGCAATGGGGATTTAATCCAATAATAAAATAATAATAAGAATGCTCTTCGCAGTTACATTATTTCAACACAACTTACTCAACTTACACAAAATGAGATCCTAAGTCTCTTGATAGCAACGTAGCCCCTTCACCACCCACAGGTCGGAAAGTCCACGTGCACACAGGATCTCCTCTTTCCTCGACCCAAAGAACACCAAGGTTCTTCTAATTCCCTATCGGAAATTCTACACCCACAAAACTCTTCGTGCGATCCCCTCTCTTTACTTATCGGAGGATCGGAACTCGCGACTTTGCGAGGTCAAAGGTCGAACACTGTACTCTCGGATCGACGAGACCTGATACCTCAGTCAACGCTGAACTTATATTTACCCTGTCGGGACTTCTGCGCTATCGCGATTTCACCACTTGCGATATCAAGCACTCGGTTATCCGACTCCCGAGTCCCGATGTCTTGAAACTCCGATGAGTTCGCGGCTTTAAATTTTCAATGGTCCCGTCACCTCATCAGGATTTCGGACTTCGCGGGATCGTGAATCCTGATGTCCAATGTTTGGGACTTCTCGCCATGAAACTTTGATAGCTCGTGCCACCTGTCCTCCACTAACTCTTGTGGCCCCACACTATTTCCTTTGGTTATCAGGAAATCGTGGATCATGATTTCGCAATTCCTATCGCTATGTTTTGGAATTTCAATCCACGAAACCCCGATACACAATATACATGTAAATCCAACGATCCTCATGGCCCTGATCAACGGCTCCACCCTTCCTGAGCTTTGAACCTCTCAGAAACACCTGCAGTATCTCCCTTGCACCTTCTTGAGATCTAACACCTCCCGGAATTTCGCAAAATCTCCTCGGAGAATTCCGATCGTCTATCCTTTCGGATGAAATCTACGAAATGACCAAGCATTCTTCTGTGGAATTCGTTCACCTGTACGCAAGCTTGCGACGCTAGCTTAAACACTTCACTCACAACTTCTTTGCACTGTCCTTCAACGAATTCGAAGCCTATCTCTCCTGAGATTTTCCCACAACTTCAAGTTCTCAGAAAGAAACTTTGGCTCGCACTCCTTGTGGCAACCTTCAACCACGTTCAAGTGTTGAAGTCTTTGACTCTGTGCACTCCTGCAGTAGCAATATCTTAACACTTCACTCAGGTTTGCAACCCTGAGGCTTTTACCCAGCCTGCGCACTCCTTACACGGATCCTGTGCCCAACTGCACCTTTGGAATGAATGAGGACAAAAGCTATCCCTATCTGAACCCTCTCTCAATGCACTCCTTACAGACACTTCAACTGCACTCCTTGCAGGAATTCTCTGGCTCAAATAGAGAAACAATTGAAACTCATTCCCTCTTCCTCTCAGACTTCAATTCAAACATGAAATCATATACACAGCATATAAAGCACGTGTATAACTGGAAGCAAACATTCATGAGCATATCAACATCAATACACAGAGAACAACACAAACCATGAATTTGAATCTAAGCTTTCTTCTATTAATTCAAATATATGTACATGGGTGTTCTTCACACAGCTCTCTGCATGTTCTTGCTCTTCCTTCCTTGATAATGTTACAATGCACAATGCGGGTGTCTATATCCCGTTTCCCTCTTGCGTTCTAAAGCTATCAAATCTAGAATTAAATTCTATCTACTTTTTATTAACTATCTTAAATGTCGTCTACCTACTAAGGACGAGAGAAATCTTCTCAAGGTCCATTACATTATACAAGTGTGCTTCATTAAATTTCCACATTAATGTTTGCGTAACAATTCCAAGGTGTAATTCAAAATTTGTGCTGGTTGGTCCAGTTGTCTTCTGCTTCCGTGTTGGCTCGCTTGATGTGCCGGCGATGCTCCTGCATCATACTCCCTCGCTTGAAACTTTCATGGGCTCCTGTCCATGAGCTCCTGCACGGTCTGTCCATGCTTCAGAATCTCTGCCTCGGTCTCCCAGCTGGCATCTTCAACGGGGTGGTTCTTCCACTTGACCAGATACTCAAAGTACTCTTTCCTCCTGGTCCTTTTTCTCACTCTCTTGTCCAGTATGCATTCCATCTGCGGTTTCTCTGAAACTGGCATTTGCTTCGTCCACTGGATCACTGGTTGCTCAGTTCCAGTCTCTGCTTCTCCAGCTCTATATGGGTACAAATCCGAGATATTGAATATCGGAGATATTCCGATCCCATCGGGTAATTCAATCTCATAAGAGTTGTCCCCAAATTTTCTCAAGACCTTGCATGGCCCGATTTTCTTCATCTTCAATTTGTTGTATGTTCCCCTCGGGAACCTTTCTTTCCTCAAATGTGCCAGAACCAGATCACCAACCTCAAACTGAAGTTGTCTTCTATGATGATTTTCTCTGCATTTATACTCCTGGCTTGATTTCAGCAGTGGCTCCTTCACCTGGCTGTGAAGTTCTTTCATCGCTTCTGCGAATTCTTCTACACTAGCGCTCCTAGTCGCAATCTGCTCTGAATCTCTCAGTTCAGAAACTCCTCTTGGCTGCATGCCATATACAATCTGAAACGGACTTTTTCATGTGCTCTGATTCACTGAGTCATTGTATGCAAACTCTTCCTGTGGTAATATGTTGTCCCACTGGCTGTGGTGCTCTGTCACCAAGCTTCTCAGCAAGTCTCCCAGACTTTTGTTGACCACTTCCATCTGTCCATCCGTCTGAGGATGATACGCTAAACTAAATGTCAAGTTAGTTCCCAGCTTCTTCCACAATGTCCTCCAGAAATGCCCTATGAATTTGGTATCTCTGTCTGAAACTATACTTCTCGGCAATCCATGAAGTCGAACGACCTCTTTGAAAAACAAGTTCGCGATGTGAGTCACGTCACTGGTCTTTTGACATGGAATGAAGTGTGCCATTTTGGAAAATCTATCCACTACCACAAAGATTGAATCAACACCTCTTTGTGTTCTTGGCAACCCCAATACAAAATCCATGTTAATCACATCCCATGGCCTCTCTGGTATGGGAAATGGTTGATAAAATCCTGCATTCTGCTTCCTTCCCTTCGAATGCTAGCAAATTCTGCATCTGTCAACAAATCTCTTGACATACGCTCGCATCCCCGGCCAAAAATATGACTCGTTCAGCTTCGCGAATGTTTTATCATGGCCAAAATGCCCTGCCAATCCTCCACTGTGTTTCTCCTTCAGCAAGTTCTCCCTCATGGAGCATTTCGGAATACACAATTGATTGCCTCTTAACAACAATACTTCCTAGATCATATAATCTATCCAAGGGCTTCTGTCTCTGAGAACTAGATTCTCAGTTGCTTCATACGCTTCCTTGAAATCCTGATCATCTGCGTACATGTCCCTGAGATCCTCAAAACCCAACGTTTTGACTCTGAACTCCTGCAACAGTAAACACTTCCTTCTCAAAGCATCAGCAACTTTATTAGCAGTACCAGAAATATGCTTAATCATAAAAGTGAAATTCTGCATATACTCAACCCATTTGGCATGTTTTTTATTCAACTTCTCCTGTTGAGTCACAAACTGCAGTGCATGATTGTCATTGTACAAAACAAACTCTTTCAGGATCAAGTAATGCCTCCATTTCTTCAATGCATGTATGATAGCATAAAACTCCTTATCATACGTGGAGTACTTCAATTTTTCCTCATTCAGCTTCTCGCTGAAATATGCTATCGGTCTGTCTTCCTGACTCAAGATTGCCCCAATTGCAAATCTGCTTGCATCACATTTCACCTGAAATGTCTTCAGGAAATCCGGCAACACCAAAACTGGTTGTTCCGTAATATTCCTCTTCAACAGATTAAAACTTTTCTCAGCCTCTGTTGTCCAGTGAAAATACTTATGCCGTTTCTTCATTGTATCCATCATCGTTGCGCTAATTCCACTGAAATTCCTGATGAATTTTCGGTAGAAACTAGCCAGTCCGTGAAAGCTTCTCACCTCAAATATATTCTTCGGTGATGGCCAATTCTTGATCACTTCCACCTTATCTGGATCCATCCTCAACTCATTCACAGAAATAACAAAACCCAAGTAAATGAGCTCTATCTTCATGAATGAGGACTTCTTCATGTTTATTAGCAGTTTCTCCTGCTGTAACCTCTGCATCACTATAGCCAAATGCTTCAGATGCTCCGTTGTTGTCTTATTGTAAACCAGTATGTCATCCAAATACACAATGACAAATTTCCTGATGAACTCCCTCAGGACTTCGTTCATCAACCTCATAAAGGTACTTGGCGCATTTGTTAAGCCAAACGGCATAACAAGCCATTCATACAACCCTTCGTTGGTTTTGAATGATGTCTTCCACTCATCACCTTCTCTCATGCGAATCTGGTGATATCCGCTTTTCAAATCAATCTTTGAAAATAATTTTGCTCCACTCAAGCAATCCATCAGATCATCCATCCTTGGCAATGGAAATCTGTACCTGATGGTTATCTTATTAATCGCCCTTGAGTCAGTACACATCCTCCAGCCTCCGTCTTTCTTCGGACTGAGTATTGTTGGAACAGCACATGGACTCAAGCTTTCCCTGACCAAACCTTTGTCCAATAAATCCTGGACCTGTCTTTTGACCTCTTCATTCTCTTGTGGCATCAATTTGTACATGGCTTTGTTTGGCAAACTGGCTCTTGGTATGAGATCAATATGATGACTCACACTCATGATCGGTAGCAACGAATGAGGTAATTCGTCCACTATAATATCAGCGAACTCTTCCAGCAGTTCCTGAATTTCCTCAGGTAAATCATCCACTCTTGTGCTAGTCAGAACAATCCTAGGCTTTCTGACCACAAAGAACTGTGGATCCTCCTTCTTTTTAACGTCATTAAGGAGTTCCTTCCCACTCATGAGAAGTATTGTGTTTCTTACTTCCGGCTTCACCTCCTTATCTTTAATTGGAAGCAACATGTGTGTCCTCCCATTCTTCTCTAGGGTGTATGTGTTCATTCTCCCATCATGAATCACATTTCTGTCATATTGCCATGGTCTACCCAGCAATAGATGACAAACATCCATGGGAATAACATCACATAAGATCTTATCATTATATCCACCTATCTTGAATTCAACCAAGCATTGTTTAGTAACAGTTACCTGGTGTCCTTTCTATAGCCACAAAACTCTGTATGGGCTTGGATGATCAGTTGTCTCCAGCTCCATCTTCTCTACCATCTCTGTAGATACAAGATTATTCGTGCTACCACTATCCACTATGACCTTGCATACCCTGTCCTTGGTCTTGCAAGAAGTCCTGAAAAGTCTGGTCCTTTGGACTGAACTTTCCACCTCCTTCTCAGGTGTCAAAAGGACTTTTCGCATCATCAGCGATCTTCCGCCTTCTGCACCTTCTGCTTCAACACCCCGCCTCTGTGCTTCGGTGATGTGAGCTTCTCCAATGTCCTTCTTTTTCTCTGGACACTCGTAAGACTTGTGCCCATTCTTTCCACATGTGAAGCATGTGATTACTCCACCTCTTCCTCTTCCTCTGCCTCTAGTACGAGGAAAAGTGTTATTGTCAGCACAATCTCCTCTCTGCTCATTATGTTGCCCCCTCTGTTCAGCATATTGTTGCCCTCGTTGTGAGGTCCCACCTTTCTCTGTACGAGCTTGAGGTTTCTTCCATTCCTCCTTGGGCTTCTGATATTTGTCTTGGGAAATTGATTTACCTCTGGACTGACTTCTGCCTTGGCCCCTCTGAATCTGCTTTCGGCTCAGTTTCTCTTCAGCTTTCAGAGCCATCTGATAAGCATCTTCTACCGTTCGGATGGTTACCATGCTCATCTCATCCTGGATATCATATCTCAGGCCATTCATGTATCTGGCAACCTTCTCATCATCACTCTCCCGATGACCTACCCTAATGTTCAGTCGGTAGAATTCCTCAGTGTATTCTTTCACTGTCATCAGCTTCTATCTCAGGTTTTGCATCCTCCTGAACAAAGTAATTTGATAGTCCCTGGGGATGAATTTCGCCTTCATTTTCGCAATCATCCTGTCCCAGCTCTTGATCTTTTGCTTTCCCTTGCAGCATCTGTCAGCTTGTAGTTCATCCCACCACAATGTTGCATGTCCTTTCAAGCATGTAACAGCATGCTTGACCTTCTTGTCCTCTTCGACGTCTTCGTAGTTGAAGTATGTATCTAGAGCTCTAATATAGTCTAGAAGCTCCTCTGCATCCAGGTTTCCCTCGTAAACTGAAATGTCCATCTTTTCTCTTGCACCCATCCTGGCAATAGCTTTGATCAAACATTCGTTTGATGCATCTTCGGCTGCAAATTCTTCCTCGCGTTTAGCCTCTACTTCGCTTTCGGAATCACTGAGATCCCATGCACTAGTTGTGCGTCTTTGCGTTGTTTCCATGTCTTCGAGTCTTGCTCGGAGATCACGCATTTGTCTTTCTATGGCTGGATCTGCCATCTGCCTGCCTCTTCATCGCGGCATTTCCCTATCCTCTGGATCAGGTGCTTGTCTTTCTCTTCTTGGTGGCATGGTGAATTCTCTTTCTCCTTCTCTGCTACAGAAAGCAAAGAATCTTTCTGTGCTCTGATACCAAACTGACGTTGTGTATCAAAGTACTCCTTACCTCGTATGCCTCCCTTGCTTGAAATATACAGACAAGAATCAGGATCTGATACCTAACTGATAGCAACGCAGCCCCATCACCACCTGCAGGTCGGAAGGTCCACGCGCACACAGGATCTCCTCTTTCCTTGGCCCGAAGAACACCAAGGCTCTACTAATTCCCTATAGGGAAATCTACACCCACAGAACTCTTCGCGCGATCCCCTCTCTTTACTTATCGGAGGATCGGAACTCACGGCTTCGCGAGTTCAAAGGTCGAACGTTGTACTCTCGGATCGTCGAGACCCGATACATCATTCAACGCTGACCTTATCTTTACCCTGTCGGGACTTCTGCGCTATCGCGATTTCGCCACTCGCGATATCAACAACTCGGTTCTTCGACTCCCGAGTCCCGATGTGTCGAAACTCCGATGAGCTCGCAGCTTTAACTTTTCAATGGTCCCATCACCTCGTCGGGATTTCGAACTTCGCGGGATCGCGAATCCTAATGTCCAATGTTCAGGACTTCTCGCCATGAAACTCTGATAGCTCGTGCCACCTGTCCTCCACTAACTCCTGTGGACCCACACTATTTCCTTTGGTTATCGGGAAATCGTGGATCGCGATTTCGCAATTCCTATCGCTATGTTTTGGAATTTCAATCCACGAAACCCCGATACACGATATACGTGTAGATCCAACGATCCTCGTGGCCCTAATCAACGACTCCGCCCTTCCTGAGCTTTGAACCTCTCATAAACACTTGCAGTATCTCCCTTGCACCTTCTGGAGATCTAACACCTCCCAGAATTTCATGAAATCTCCTCAGAGAATTCCGACCATCTATCCTTCTGGGTGAAATCTACGAAATGACCAAGCATTCTTTTGCAGAATTCGTTCACCTGTACGCAAGCTTGCGACGCTGGCTTAAACACTTCACTCACAACTTCTTTGCGCTGTACTTCAACGAATTTGAATTCTATCTCTCCTGAGCTTTTCCCACAACTTCAAGTTCTCAGAAAGAAACTCTAGCTCGCACTCCTTGCGGCAACCTTCAACCACGTTCAAGTGTTGAAGTCTCTGACTCTGCGCATGACTGCAGCAGCAGTCTCTTAACACTTCACTCAGGTTCGCAACCCTGAGGCTTTTACCCAGCCTGCGCACTCCTTACACGGCTCATGTGCCCAACTGCACCTTTGGAATGAATGAGGACAAAAGATATCCCTATCTGAACCCTCTGTCAACGCACTCCTTACGGACACTTCAACTGCACTCCTTGCAGGAATTCTCTGGCTCAAATAGAGAAACAATTGAAACTCATTCCTTCTTCCTCTCAAACTTCAATTCAAACATGAAATCATATACACAGCATATAAAGCACGTGTATAACTGGAAGCAAACATTCATGAGCATATCAACATCAATACACAGAGAACAACACAAACCATGAATTTGAATCTAAGCGTTCTTCTATTAATTCAAATATATGTACATGGGTGTTCTTCACACAGCTCTCTGCATGCTCTTGCTCTTCCTTCCTTGATAATGTTACAATGCACAATGAGGGTGTCTATATCTCGTTTCCCTCTTGCGTTCTAAAGCTATCAAATCTAGAATTAAATTCTATCTACTTTTTATTAACTATATTAAATGTCGTCTACCTACTAAGGACGAGAGCAATCCGCTCAAGGTCCATTACATTATACAAGTGCGCTTCATTAAATTTCCACATTAATGTTCGCGCAACAATTCCAAGGTGTAATTCAAAATTTGTGTTGGTTGGTCCAACTGTCTTCCGCTTCTGCGCTGGCTCGCTTGATGTGCTGGCGATGCTCCTGCATCATCTCTTTTACCTAAGGGAGATCTTCGAGCTCTTCCCTCCAATCTACCTACCCTATTCAATTACATTGAATAGTTGTCTAGTCCGCTATCTGGATCTAGATCTCAGCCATACAAACATTAATGGTCGATCTATCTAATGCCTGCACAAAGGCACGGCTCTACAGCTCATCAGCTTAAACATTTAGTTACATTCTATTCATATTTAAATGAGGAATGCGCCTCTCTCTTCAGCTTTGAATGCACGCGCTCAACGTGGCTGGCTGGCTGGTTGGCTGACATGGAGAGATGCTCCTTCATCACACGTACCTGAGTGATAGTTTTTAGGCCAACCCATGAGAGATCTCAGCCATAAATATTGTAGTACATGTATAGGGTCGTAACCTTGTAATAAACTTAATTAGAAATCTTGTAATCATGGTATTAGTTTGGCTAACTGTCTCATAATCCACAGCACCGGATCCCTTGAAAGTTATATTTATCTAGGAAGGCCCCAATGTTTGGTCCACAGTGGTGACATGATGCATGACAAGTGGTCCACGTGTCATGACAAGGGACGACCACGTGTCGCTCGATGGTATAGCCACATGTCACAGATTTTTGGTCGAATTGGACCAAGATCCTTAAGGGAAATGAGTGACATGTGTCAAGTGGTACGAGTGTCAAGTGTCACCCCACATTTCATTCCACGTGTTAGCAATGGATTCGTTGAGGGGTCGAGTGTGAGCCCAACTCGAGTGTGAGGGGATTAGTCTCTATTGTTGATTTGAGTCAAGGGGAGTCAATCAACTCTCGGACCACCAGGGAGTCTTGTTACCTAGATATGCTAGGAAGTTCGGTTCCTGGTGCCCCAATGACCAAGTGTTGCACCATGACTGAGGAAAGATGTTGACGTCCTATTGGGAGAATCCTGGACCCTCGACTAGGCCTAATCCCTTGAACGGGCACAATAAACCAGAATCATTAGATTTGGAACCGATCCCTATTGTTGATCTCATTCAATGAGTGTCAATCGGACCACAAGATGTCGTAAAAGTTTGGTTGAGTGGAAAATATAGAGGGTCTGGTAACCCGAATCCTGGTGGCAATGTGTTGTTCCATGGGTAAATAAAGGTGGCATAGTACGATGTGGTTGCATGCTATAGGCACTAGCTCATACCAGATAGGGGATGAGCCAGTGTAGGTGAAGACTAGAGAGCCAACGTCTGACACCTGATGGTCCGGCGACCCGGCATGACGTTGTGTGACGTCACCCAACAAATGCACCAAAACAAAGTGGCACCATATGATGAGGATACATACCCTAGGCACCAACTCATCCTGGATCTAGCCTCTTGGGCTATACAAATAGTGAAAAGGGTCGAGATTCGATGAACTAAAGGTTCGATGACCAAGTGGCAGGCACCACACTAACGCTTAGTCAGACACCGTTCCTTACAGGTACGACATGTCAGTGCCATGTCAAATGGGCACAATGACGTGGAGCCACGTGGATACCACATGGAAGTTCATATTATTTTGGCCAATAAAGGTCCAAAAACTTCAAAGGGCCCTAACTTTTGATCTAGAACTTTGTTTTGAGAAAACTTACAATCTTTGGAAAGCTCTCTGCAAGAAGAAGACGATACTATCTTTCTTGAAAGGATTTGAAGAGGTTCAAGAAAAAAAAATTAATACCCCATCTCTTAAAAGGTACTTAGTGGGTTGGGTGTGTTACACATGAGGAAACCAAGTGGTGTTTAAAGAGCGAGGCCATCTGGTTAATGGAGGAAGATAATAATACCAAATATTTCCACAAATTTGTAAACCATTATAAGGTTTCCAACACCATATAGGAAATAAAATATCTTAATGGTCAGATGAGGTCCTCGCATGGGGAAATAGCTGAAGTTGGGAAATAAAAAATTTCAAACCTATTTAAAGATCCCCTGGGTTGTCCTATCATTGGGATGCTAAATGTTATTAAACTCTTCTCGGAATCAATCAATGATGAAATGAACGATTCTCTTCAGGAGGAGATATCTGAAAAATAAATATTTTCAACCTTGTCTTCCTTTCAAAGAGGAAAAATCTTGTACCATGATGGGTTGATAGTTTAGTTTTACCTCGGCTTCTTTGACCTACTCAAATATGACATTCTAAAATTGGCAAGGGAATCTCAAATTTCAAGGAAAATTTGGGGTTCTTTCAATTCTACCTTTCTCACATTAATTCCAAAGAAGAACGAGGATTTCACTTTTGAAGACTACAGACCTATATACTATTGCAATATGATCTACAAACTTATTGAAAAAATAATTGTTTCCCTCCTAAATCCCATCTTAAGTGAAATCATTTCTTAGGAACAATATGGTTTTTTATCTAAGACACAAATCCATGACACGGTTGTCATCACTCAGCAGTCCCTACATTCTATTAAAACAAAAAACCTATGCTCTATTGTCCTATAATTAGACCTATCAAAAGCTTATTATAAAGGTCAATTGGACCTTTATCAGGGTTTTTCTTATTCATATGGGAATGAAATTTAATTATGTCAATTGGATTATGGGTTTTCTTGAATACCCCTCCTTTTCCATTATCATAAATAGATCTCCCTTGCCTTGGTTCTAATCCTCTAGGGGTCTCCGTCAAGGATGCTCATTGTCACCTTTTTTGTTCTTGTTAGTTTTTTAGGGGCTTGTTATCCCCTAGCCTAGGGATAACTAAGGAGATCATGTATCAAGGTCCACAGGTCCTAGACATGGATTACCGAGAACCAGATGAATTAAGCATGGCCCCAGAGGGTCGCTCTTTTCTTCAATGCAGTCCATGTATCACCCACAGCAGTATCCATCACACCAACCTTGTCCTGAAGTAGCAGTGAGTCTTGCTCCATGAGGTAATGAGTCTAGGTATCATGGTATGTATGACTCTAATTTTTGAAGCACTTGAACATGTTGTATTGAATCCTTCTTGATTTCATGACATTTCTTGGAAATTATGCTCTTTGCCTCGTTCATACTTGTAAGGGTGACACGATGCCCTAGTAATTTAATTTCCCTTTAGGATGGTTTGCTACTAGGTGGGTTTGTGAAAACTCATCATTCGTTCCCTCCATACTTACCACTTTCCATATTTGTTCCTTCCATCTCCCCTATCCTTGTTTGGGCATTGGGATTGGCTACACTAAGAAGGGTTGTACCTTACCTCATGGGAAGAAGGGGCTAAAGGCCCGGAGGGTAAAAGTAGCTGTCAAGAGTTAAAAGACAATTTTGAAACCTTTGAGATGCTTCACCCAAGGATGCCCAAGAAAGCAGTGAAAATCTTCTCAGTAAGAAAAGGGGACCCAGAAGATAACATAAACACTCAAGGTTCTAGTTGATGGATAGGAGGTCTCATCATGAGTCGACCTATTATGACCATGGGAATGTAGCGGTATGACATTGCCACCTATCTGATCACCAAACTAGGGTAGTATCTCTTGGTAGCATAGCCAAGAGAAATGGGGTCTCATTACGAGCCATCACTCTCATTTCCGCAAAGTGTTTGTGGATAATGTTGTCACCTCCGGTCATCAAGCTAGGACAGTGGCCCTCAACTTTTCCCTTGAAGCAGAAGATAAAAAGATAAAAATAAAATAAAAGATAAGAATAAATGGAAATAAATGGGTTGGGAAACAATTGCATCCATGAAAAGGTGCAGCTCACCCTCCATAAAGGCACCCACAGGTAAGACTCTATATTTCCTTGTTATCACATGCACCCCATGCCCAAATATTTACCCCATGTCATCTCATACATTTACATGAATTGGACTAGACTCCACCTGGGAAACACCCAAAACTTAAGAGAGGTTAGCCCAATAGGACACCCTGAGACCCTCTCCAAACTTAACTTGTCAAGTTGCATAACGTCTTGGAGCATTTTTGGGGGGTTAAAAGGGGTGTGATGCACATGTTTGGGTAATTTAATAATTGGATGTGGTTTACATGCTATTATCCTTGTAACTTATGAACCCCTAGAGGGCGTACTTGTTGTTTATGTAGGACCTTTCCCGATGGGTAGGTACACATGAGGGAATGATTATCTCGGACCTTCATGGGGGTTCAAAGCCCACATATGGATGTTGAAACCCCATCCAGGGGTAAGAAGAGATTGAAGGCTTGCACCAGATGAAGCAAGGATGTTTCCTTTGGAGGAACTGTGGAAGACCTAAACCTAAGGTCTCATGCTCCTCCCACCTCAATGTTTTCCTTGGGAGGCCTTGGACATCAACTTTGCATCCCTAGACATCACCTTTCAACTAGGGTTGTCACCTTGGAGGAATTCATGAGGCTATTGGCATGTGTGGGAAAATTTTAGGCCCTTGGAGGCCCATCATTTCATCTCCTTTTCCCAGTGTCCCACACTTGAGGCCCAATGTCACCCTAGGAGGGAATGACATCACCTTTGGAGGCCTATTTAGATGCAAATTGAATTTATTTTGGTAAAAATGTAATTTTTTATTAAATTGGCCAGGTAGGCCATGACATTTTGACCTAAAATAATTAAAGGTCATAATTTTGGTATAAATCAACATGAAATGACATTCATTTTCATCATAACTTGACATTGGACAAGAGAGGTCTGAAATTTTATCCCCTCATGGGTTATTGGCTGAAATAGTGAGGTGCTACTCTTGTTGGAGGATTATCTTAGCACTTGGATCAATTTGTTAAAGTTTTATGGTGATGTTGCATGATATGTTCATGATTATTCTTGGTGCAAGTAAGTAAAATCTGCATTCTTCATCTTGCAAATGGTTTATGGTATGTTTTATTTTCTCATACAAGATTATGAAATTGCATGAAGTATTTAATGATTGAAATGAAGAACTTAAGGTATTACTTTTTCACTTTTCATTTTCCTAAGCTTTATAAATTGATCTAATAATTGGTAAACTCTAGGGCCCTAAAGTGCTAGCTCCCTTGAGGTTTTATATAGTTATTGTGCTTGAAATATTCTTTATCCACAAGCTTTTCAAGAGGAAGGAGGTGTTAAGGCCTAGAAGAGCCTACACCTTAGTGGCCTTCTTATCCAAGGTTGAGGTTCCAGGGAGACTTAAGGTTTTATTCTCCCTAACCTCACTCTTCTTGAATTATGTGTATTATCAAGTGTTTTCATCCCTAGAAGAGAATCGCCTACCTAGACTCCATTACCCTGTAAGGCACTAGTATCTTACCTCAAGTCCTTGACAAGACTTCAACTCTTTTCCCTACTTGATACCCTACTAAATTAACTTACTAACCTAGACTACTAATTAATAACATGTTGTTGCTTTAACCATCATTCTTTGCAGCCCTAACAAGTATACTAACCCTAAAACCTACCCAGAAAATTGCATCAACCTAGGCATCACCTTCCTAGGCCTTAATCTCCTTTTGCTATCTCTAAGTGGAAATTTTCTGAAGTTGTTAAGGTTGTTGTTGCTGATACCAATTCACTATTACAGCCATAATTTGCATCCTTTATTAGCCTGATAACTATCTAAATACAACCCAGAAATTGTATCAAGAAAAGTACTACCAAATTATTGTTAAAGTGTAATTAATTGCTTGTTCTAAGTGAAAATTCTGAAGTTGTTAGAGGTTGTTACTGTTGTTGAAGTTTTTGTTACAGAGATTGTTTCAGCCCCTTTACAGCCCTTAAATCATCTATAAAAATCACTAACACTTGTGCCAAGCAAGCTATAATCATTGGATGTTGAATTAGTTGTTTTCTTGCTTCATTCAAGTACCTTTTCTAAAGTGGTTTATTGGTTGTCATCAATATTAATTGTTGTTGTTATAAGTGTTTAGACATCCATCTAAGTATTAATAGACTTGTATTAATCTTGGAATTGTGAGTGTCAAAGCATTATCAAGTGTACAAAACCCTTTATATCATTTATTGTCTTCATAACTTGCAATTCTTAAAGATACATTATTGCAACTGTAATCCTATTGTTGTTATATATAACTTGCTTAGAAGCACATAATTTATTCAAGGAGTCATTGGTTATAATTATTGAAATCATTGTTTCTACAATGTTTGATGTTTCATTGGTAAAGGGCAGGTACCACTCATTTTAGTTCCTCTTTGTCCCTTTAACTTTACCAAGTGACTTCTTAACTTGAGTGACCTAGAGAGAGGGGTGGGATTTTATCTAGCCTTTTTTTTTTCCTTCATCAACCAATTAGGTCATGGGACGTCTCCCTTGGAGTGAGGTTTTCATCCTCCTAAAGAGAAAGAGGTACCATGTTGGGGTGACAGTGACAGGGCCACCTCCATGTTATGCCAATGTAGTTTACTTTCCTTTCAGTTTTGGGCAAGTACAGATTGTGTGATAACAGGGTTGAGTTTGCTTATCAAGAATGCTTAAAGGACTGGATTTCTCAAAGGGCTCAGAATATCATATTCATAAATAATCTCATGTTTACTCTTTGTTGATGATGTCACTCTTTTTGGTGCAAGGAATATATAGGAATTTCAAGTTATCAAATCAATCTTGGATTCTTTTTGCATTACTACGAGAATGCAAATAAATTATGATAAGTTAAATATGATGTTAAATGAAGTTCGGGATCAATAATTTGCATAGCTAGCTAAGGTTCTTCCCTTTTCTTGTAAAAGTATTGATGTTGGTCTTAAATATTTGGGGTTTGAACTCAAGACAAACTAATATGTATATGAGGATTGGTTATGGCTTACAAAGAAAATCCAAGTGAGAGTCCATATGTGGGTTAATCGATGGCTTTCAAGGTGTGGTTAGTTGATCTTGATCAACTCACTGCTTTCAAGCATCCTAGTATATTGGGCATCTATAAAAAAAATACCGAAAGGGATTTTATCCAAGATTATGAAGATTTACTTTCATTTTCTCTGGTCCAGAAAAAAGGAGGTAAGGGGCATCCCTCTTGTGAAATGGTCGAGACTCGCTATGCCTAAGGAGATAGGCAGCTCGGATATTAAAAATATATTTTGGTTTTGCAAAGCCTCAGTGGAAAAAAAGTATGTGGAAGCTAATTCACAACAGAAGTTTATGGGGCAGGGTGATGTATTCTAAGTATCTTCTAGGAAATTCCTTTGTGGAATGGATTAGAGCTCCTAGAAAACCAGTATCCAACAACTCAATCTGTTGGAAAGATTTGGTGGAATCCTTTCCTTTGATTTTCGAATGGGTGGCGTGGCGGGTGGGAAATGGAAAAAGTGTTAGGATTGGAGAAGACCTCTAGGTATTCTCGGGGGATGGTTTCAAACTATCTGATGACTTGGTTGGTGATATTCATGATCGGGGAATTTACTCTTTATGGGATGCAAGGCTTGGGGAGATAGATCATATTGGAAGAATCTCTTGTAGAACGGTTGTGATGTTCGACCTCAAGGGTAACAAACCATAGGAATGGGAAAATTTCATTGACCTTCTATATTCAAACTTAATTTCCCTACAGGAGGAGGAGGACGCTCTTTCATGGTCCAGAAATGTAAAGTCAGGTCAATACACAATGAAATTAGGGTACTGGATACAAGAAAAAGGAGATTTTAATGGTCAAAGAAATGGTGGTGGAATTTCATATGGTCAATCCATGCACCCAAAAAGGTAAAAATGTTGATTTGGTTTTCTTTAGAAAAATAGACTATTAACCTGGGAAAATGGGAGAAAAAGAGGATGGACATGTTTGGTTCGATGCGCTTGTGTATGAAGGATGAGGAGACTTCTCATCACATTTTTGTTTCATGTTCTTTCACTCAACAAGTATGGGCATAAATTTCAACATTGTTGAAGGTTTGGCTACAAGAATTGGATGGAGAGTTAGTCGATTGGTTGAAAAGGTGGAAAGAAAACGAGATCTCAAATAGTTTTATCCCACTTCTTCCTTTCTTATTATATTTCACTTGGTGGGATCGGAATGTAAGAATATTTCAGGATATTCATCCCCCTTGTAAGGTGGTGGCAATGTTAATTGTTATAATATCTATGGAGCATAAGACTGAAGTTAAAAATCAAAAGAAAAAAAAAATTAATTAATTAAATTAAATTAAATTAAAAATAATAATAATAATAATAATAAATAAATCAAATCAATAGCATTGCCTCCAGTGGATGTGAGTATACCCTGGGGATATTTCGACGGGGCACCCTCCTTCCTGTGGTGCAATGGAATTCCTTTATTTCGACTTCTCCCTTCTACGAAATCATATACACTCCTGAAAAAGGTACTAATATGAAGGCGTAGCTCTCATCTTTATGGGCATTTTTATTTATGGTGGACACTCTCAATTTGAGGAAATTACAAATTATGGCAAATTCAAATACTACAGTTGATTTGGTAATTGGTTATATAAATATCCAAGTTCTAAGGCTAAAAGCTTTGTTGAAACAAATCTGATATTTTGTATCTTCTTTGGAATCGTTCTCCATCTCTCACATATACAGGGATCTCAATACATTGGTGGATGACCTTTCAAAAGAGTATCTACTTATAGATGAAGGGGTTTTCACTTTCCAAGAATTTTTCGAAGGGAAACCTTGCGATGGGATGAACTTTAGGTTGTAGGGGTATAGAAAAGAAATATTTTTTGTCTTGGTTGATGATGTAAGTTTGATGGGGATAAGGTTTTTGATAAGAAGAGTATGGAGAGATATATTTTTATATTGTAATACAAAAAAATGAGTGGACAAAAGAAATACATTTAATGACAATACTTCTAGGGACAGCAATATGTATATTTCCTTTTTATGAAATATAAGTTTTTTTCTTTCTCGAAATATATATATATGAATGAATTAAGATATTTTATATACATAATATTGTTGCCTTCTTTAAGATGCTTTTTCTTCTAAATGTCGTCATTTGTTATGACCATCGGACTTTCCTTAATAGTTTTCTTGCTATTTTGTTGGTATTAAATCATTGATTGAGTTCACGATCTCCAAAGTATTTTCATTTTTCTATGAATATATTTTCTTTTGATAACGGTACGTGTTTTTTAGTATATTCTTTGAAATGTAGTTTGAATGGTGTCCTTGTTTTGAGCAACATTGATACACAGATTGGTTAAAGTATCGACTCTTGTGATTTGGATGTTCATAAGGTGTCATTGTAGCTTGATTTTTCCTTATTATATGTGTTGTGTTTCCCTAATTCACTTTTGATATTATGTCTTCTTCATAAACTTATGTTTCTTTCTTAGGACAATTAGATTTCACATCGTTTGTACTTCAACATCTGAAGATATCCTTACTTCCACTAGATTTGCATATTTCTAAGTTGTGATGTAAATTGGATATGTATTAGTTCATTTCTCCATGAAATGGAATTTTACATCTAAGGATTTCTCTAGATCAATAGGATTGGTCATTAGTCATTCATTTATCAATGATTCCTTGTTGGTAAGTTGTTCTAACTTTCCTTGTAGCAGCCTCTTATCGTTCTCTAGCTTCTTAATTTGTGTGAGTAAGCTTTGATTATGATCCCTTAGTTCTGAAATTTCTTCATCGCTCTCTAACTTTTCAACTTTACTTTAAGGTCTTGATTCTTTAGTTTTTTATATTTTAACTTTTGATTTGTTCAAGCAACCTCTAATTAAGGTGTTAGTGTATTTTTTAAGGATTCAAGTATTATACCTTAGTATAGTATTCTAGGCAATTATTTCAAATTGGAAAAATCACACATATAGATATGTAGGAGAATATTAAATAGAAAACATACAAATTACTATTAAAACTTATCAACTTTGACAAATATTATTAATATAAGTATATTTTATGTAAAAAAAAAAAAAAAAAAAAAAATTAAGGCGAAATGGTGAATTGGCAAATTTAATTTTTGAAAAAAATAGTCAAAAAATAGTCAATTGGAGAAAATTCACTCCTAAAAATATCCTTAAGGTTCCTTAGGCAAGAATTTTCGTCATGTTTTCCAATAAACTCCTATTGAGTTTCTACTCGAGATTTTGATTCTTTTGTTCTAACTTCTAATTGCACTACTTTGTATCTTTTGACTTCTTGATTTGTGTAAATAGTTTTTTACTCCCATCTTTTAGATGAGAAATTCTTCATCTTTTTCTAGTACGTTCTTGTCAAATTTCTTCTTAAGATATTAAATTTTCTATTGTAACTTATAATTGAATTATTTCTCATCGTTTAATCCCTTGATTTGTGTGATCTCCTGATGACAATTTTTTTAATTAAAATATTTTTCCTCTTCTATGTTTTTAAGAAATTTCTCCTTACAACTCTCAAATTATAATACACAAATATTCCACCATAGTTTATATATATATATATATATATATATATATATATAATCTCTTTTAATATTAAATAGATACAAAAGTCCCTCAAAATAATAATATTCACAAAATATTATTATAATCTCTTTTAATATTAAATAGATACAAAAGTCCCTCAAAATAATAATATTCACAAAATATTATTATTTTATAAGAAATTTCTCCTTACAACTCTCAAATTATAATACACCATTATTCTACCAAAAATATATATATATATATATATATATATATATATATATATATATATATAATCTTTTTTAATATTAAATAGATACAAAAGTCCCACAAAATAATAATATTCACAAATTAATAATTTTCCTAGTTAAGACTTCTTCTTTTTTATTCCACTTAAAAATCTTGTAATAATGTCCCTTGTATTTTAAAACTTAATTATGTGTCATTTAACACCCTTAGGCTTCTTAAACTCTTAATATAGCTTCCTCTTATTGAACACACTTAAAATATCTTCAAATTTAATATTGTATTTTTTTCATTAGATTTAGCCTTTCTTTTTAGTAACTAACGATGTTTTTTTATATCTAAGTGATGGTCTTCAAAAGTCACTTTCCTATTATTTTATAATAACATTTTGATTACTTTTCATTGGATAAAAGGTATAGTCACTTTCTTGTTATTAGTCCATGTGAGGTCTTATTATTAGTCCATGTGTGAGGGATTATAGCATTGGATACATGTTGAATGGAGTTGACTTTAAAAAAAAATCCATTTCCAATGTTTAACCTAAGAAAGTGTTAATAATATTTTTATTTTAATTAAAATAAATAAATAAAAAGTATTTTCCATGTTATTTTCAACTTTCACCTTTTATTGTAAAGGTGATGGCAAAGTGCATTAACACCTCTGCTTAATATTTATTCTTGATTATATCTATGTAATTACTGCCTCGGTTGTATAATCAATGTTTATTTAACAGCTCTTCTTAATATTTATTGTTGAACAGAGTCCAGACGGAGAATCATGGGTCGGGCATTCACAAGGCGTGTTTAATAGTATGGTTGGTTTATCATTCAAGGCGTAAAGAAAGGGTTTGGTAAGGTCTTTTGTGGTGATTCAGATACCTCAAAATGCATGGAATCTATGCAAAAATGGCATATAGCGACAACAGAATCATCAAAGATTCCTCTATTGGGTATTCGAAAATCATGAAATCAAACCGCTTAGTTAAGAAATTGGTTATGAATGGTTGCACATAGCGCAGAATTAGGGTTTCAATGAGACCAGTTGTGTTATTATTGTGATTATTATTGTTGTTGTTGTTGTTGTTGTTAACATCATTATTATGACCGTGAAAAACATTTTTCTGGACATGAAAGGAAGCATTTGGATCATCTCCAGGCAGAGCTTTGAAGAAAAGATCTCGTTCACAGAGTGATGTGGATGATTCACATTACAAAAGAAATGATAATAATAAGAATAATAGTAATAATGGAGGTGTATGTACATGGTTCCTAAATGTCTATATCTTGAGGGAAAAAGCAAAGAATAGCCATAGTGCGAGCGATGTTAATAAACCCTTCCAATTTTTTCCTAGAAGAGACCACCAATACTCTTAACAAGATATTAAAGAATAACATCTAGGATGCTCTAAGTAATGAGCATGATTTGCAACAAGTTAGGACAAGACCTGGGTGGATATTTCATCTCATCCTAGGTATTTTGTCAAGTATTTTTAGTGGTTCGAATAGCAAAAGGGCGCATTTCTTTTTCATATATATTCAATGGTGCCAAAAGAATGCTCAACACTTTTATTGTAAGCATTAAGGAACAATTAAAAAAAAAAAACTAGTTTGTGGTGAAAAGTGTGAAAAGTGTTATTTGTAGGGTTTAGCTCCCATTTATAATCCCAATGCAGAGGGGCACCCACAATTACCACAAGCCAACATGTTTCCTTCTCTTTAGACCAACTGATGAAATTGCATTGGGGTATCTCGTTGATAACCGTCGCGTAAGTTTCTCATGCGCAATAGATCTGAACTGTAGAGTTCTACTTTGAAAACGTGGTCTTATTGCTTGAGCCGGCATTGATTTTCAGAGATCAACCGAAACACAGCGGATCAATCCTCGCCTCCTCGAACGCTAGGAGTGGATCAGTCCATGTGCAGAGCGGAGACGGATTATGCTTTTTATTTTTGAGGAATCATTTTAAAACACAGAGGCTTCACTGCGTTGCAGTGCTTACCCTTGTTTAAGCAATTAAATCTGAGACTCGTAAGGATTAGCAAATTATTACAGATCTGTTCAAACCCAACATACTCTGAACTCGAACAATGGCACAATGGCATAAATATTTGTTTTTCTGGTGGTCATTTACAATGACCAGCGGTTGACTTTAGTAG
>ML787252.1:572244-582386 GCA_009831015.1 Picea engelmannii
GAAGAGTTTGTTGAGAAGCTGGGAGCGATTATTGTAAAACTTCACAAGAAAAGGGCCGAATGCAAAAGCCAGATGGAAAAGCAATCTGTCCCATAGGCTATTTTTAGCCTCGTGGACGTTAAAATTACTTTCATTTCATTTCAACATAAGAGTATCAAATCATGTGTCTCCTTACCACGATCAAAACATACAATCTTTACCTTTCGTTCTGATCCGATATGTCGGAACCCTGCCATGGAACGGTGTGATTGTGTATCACTTGTTTATTTTCTAGTGTTTGTTACTACTCTCGTTGTGAATGTTTACATAACCATTTTTTTTAATTTATTTTCTTTCCTGCTCATTTTTAATGTTGTTAGCTTTTTGCAACTCTCAACGCCTTCAGGAGACCTAACTTTTCTTTGATAGGCGATAAATTATGTACAGAACTTTAAGTAAATGAATGTCAGGCATGTGACGGAGATAGAAACAGAGCAAGCCACCTGAAATTTGTTGAGTACATCAAAATTGAAATCCATCCATGTGAAAACGCAATGGCTAGACAGGGTTTTTAAGAGATGTGTAATCTTCAATCTTCAACATGTTCAAAACATTAAAGTTATGAACATAAATGAAGAAAAACGACTTTTCAACAAATTTTAGTGCAGTCTTCAACATGTTCAAAACATTAAAGTTATGAACATAAATGAAGAAAAACGACTTTTCAACAAATTTTAGTGCAGTCATGATGCCAAAAATTAACCACCCTCAGATTTGTATGTACCCGCATATTTGTGTATATCCAGTCTCAGGCAACATTCAATGATGTGACCACAATGACAACATTAAATGATGTGACCACAATGAATTTTAGTAGTGTCAATTTTACTTTTATTAGTTCACATTAAAATTAATTCTAATTATAAAGATATCAATTGTATTTGTTTTTGTAAAAAAATAATTTCATTAACAGAGTTATATATTAATGTGTGTATAAATATAAAGTGAATATACACATTCCAGTGGTCAAAATATTACTATTTGTATGTACATCAGAAAAGTGTTATATAGTAGAACTCTATTATTCTGTATTTATTTTTGTAAAAATTGAATTTCATTGAAATTAAAATTATAGTGTTTACAGTGTTATATATTAATGTGTGTACAAATATAAAGTGAATATACACATTCGAGTGGTCAAAATATTACTATTTGTATGTACATCAGAGAAAAGTGTTATATAGTAGCGAACTCTCTATTATTTTTAGTTATTAACTTGAAAAAATCATTAGAATTATATATATATATATATATAAAAGAGGTATATAAATTTCAACAGCTAAAACATTACTATTAACTCAATCCAAGTTGCATTTGATATACTAATAGAAATGTTTTTATTTAAGTTAGATTTGTTTTCTGCAGTAGGTTGTGTGTAGATTCATTTGTTCTATATTATTTGTATTACGTGTGTCAGTTACAATAAATTGATTTGATTATCAATTATGTTTATCATTGTAAATTAGAAACGTTAGGTTCTGGTTTTTACAATGCGAATTTTGGCTCCTAATTGTGAAAGGTCAAAATAATAAGTGAATATACACATTCCAGTGGTCAAAATATTACTATTTGTAGGTACATCAAAAAAGTGTTATATAGTAGAACTCTATTATTCTGTATTTATTTTTGTAAAAATTGAATTTTATTGGAATTAAAATTATAGTGTTTACAGTGTTATATATTAATGTGTGTACAAATATAAAGTGAATATACACATTCCAGTAGTCAAAATATTACTAATATTACTATTTATATGTATATCAGAAAAAAGTGTTATATAATAGCGAACTCTCTATTATTTTTAGTTGTTAACTTGAAAAAATCATTAGAATTATATATATATAAAAAAAAAAAAAGAGGTATATAAATTTCAACAGATAAAACATTACTATTAATTCAATCCAAGTTGCATTTGATATACTAATAGAAATGTTTTTATTTAAGTTAGATTTGTTTTCTGCAGTAAGTTGTGTGTAGATTCATTTGTTCGGTTACAATAAATTGATTTGATTATTAATTATGTTTATCCTTGTAAATTAGAAACGTTAGGTTAGTCGAGCTTAATGGTTTTTACAATGTGAATTTTGGCTCCTAATTGTGAAAGGTCAAAATAATAATTGAATATACACATTCCAGTGGTCAAAATATTACTATTTGTATGTACATGAGAGAAAGGTGTTATATAGTAGCAAACTCTATTATTAGTCCCTGCCATAGGCATAGAGGGACTATAGAAATCGATAAATCATTGACCTGGCATTAGCTTGTGCATTGACTAGAAATATTTGCCTATTGTCTATTGTTGGAACAAGGGAAGTGAAAACATCGATTTTTATATAATAAAAAGTATCATGTTTGTCAAGATCTGATTGGACAAAGGATTGGAGGTATTATTGCCGCCTTCGTTATTCCCAATGTAAAATATGTTTGCATTTCCAAAGTATTTGGTAGTATATGCTCTTTTTTGAATCATAAATTTTGTTATGCATTCGTCCAAGGTGGATTAATGCTACCATTAATTCGAATGTTTGGTTTAGCATTGTATGCTAGGTAAATTTATGGCAATGTTTGATATGGTGCCATATCCAAATTTTGGCTTTGCAATACATTCTCTGTTGTTCAAACTATTGTTACAAAAAATATATGAATTTATTTGGGATACGTCAGACCTGCCACATTGAATTTTTTTCTTAAATGTTTACAGTGCATTTCTGACAGACTTAAATGTTTACCTAACAGGCTTGGTAGTGTTGAATGGTTACTTAACAGGCTTGTTACAAGACATTTTCTTCCGTTTTTAAAATTTATAAGCTCCAGCGGCATTGCTGGTTCACTGGTCCATGCTTGCTTTTTTCATGGAACTGATTTCGTATTTGCATGTTCTCGTTGTTCTTGCTTGCCTGTTCGTGTTGTTGCAGTTTGTACGTTTGGGTTTCTGTTGTCGCGATTGGAAGAGCCTCGTTTCTGGGGGGGTGGTTGTTGCTTATTCCTTTCTTCGTTGTATGTTGTTTATTGTTGCTTGATTCGACTTTGCAGGGTTCCGATCCTACGCCTGCACTTGGGCCTTTTGGTGTTTCTTTGTTGGGTTCTTATTTGACCTGTTTTTTCTTGTTTGCCCAGGGTTTGCAATGTTGGGATGTTGCATCTGCGATTGGATCTCTGGTTGCATTTTTTTGCACTTCAGTTTGCATAGAATACTATTAAGATAAAATAACAGACTAAATAATTGTAGGCGATGTAAATTGCATCTGTTACACGTTGAAACAGAGTTTGACAACCTCAAAATATATTTCATAGTTGTCGATGCGTTTTCCATGGATTCTTTGTTACTATGGTTTCATAGTTATGAGAGTGTCTTTTGTTGTGTGGGAGATATAGTTGTTCTCTGCCTTTTACTTTCCTTTTGTAAACTGCATTTGACTCTAGTTTATCGCGTTTATGTGGTCATTCCGAGTGACCGTCGTTTGGTTGCGTACTTAGCCAGTTTTATGGATGCGGCTTCGCGAATAGGTTCTATCGAACTAAGGCAGGTCGTGTTCGGTGTATACATTAACTTTGCCAAATTAGTTTTCTTTAAAAGAAGGCCTCCTGGAGAGAAGAGAATGCAATTTATGAAATTATAGGTTTCCTGGATAGCATAGGTTAATGATCGCGGCTTCTGGGGGTGGCGGGCTGAAAATTGGGCTTATTAAGATAAAATAACAAAGTAAAGAATTGCAAACGATGTCAATTGCATCTGTTATGATTTGAAGCAAAGTTTTTCGAGCTCAAAATATATTTCATAGTTGTCGATGCTTTTTCCATGGATTATGTGTTACTACGGTTTCATAGTTATGAAATTGCCTTTGTTGTGTGGGAGATATATTTGTTCTCTCCCTTTTACTTTCATGTTGTAAACTGTGTTTGACTCTAGTTTCTTGCGCTTCTGTGGTCATTCCAAGCAACTGCAGTTCAGTTGCATACTATGATAGGTTGTGTGTGGTGTATACATTAGCTTTCCTGAATTAGGTTTTTTTTTTTTTTAAAGCCTCCTGGACATAAGAGAATGCAATTTATGAAGTTATAGGTTTCCTGAACAGCATAGGTTAATGATCGCGGGTTCTCGGGGTGGAGGGCTGAAAATTGGGCTTCTGTTGTTTCGTGCCCTGCAAATAGCACGGAGAGTTTCACGATCATTCCGACCAGTCGTCGTTCAGTTGCATACTTAGCCAGTTTTATGGACGTGGCTTGGCGGATAGGTGGTATCGAACTATGGTGTATACATTAGCATTTCAGAATTAGTTTTCTTTAAAGGAAGGGCTCCTGGACAGAAGACATTGAAATTTATCAAATTATAAGTTTCCTAGACAGCATAAATTAAACATAGGAAATATGTAATTTTGTAAAGTAGATATATAAAGCATGCACGGAGCCCTCATCCCATACTTAGCCAATTTTTGCATCGTGGGTTATCGGGGTGGGCGGCTGAAAATTGAGGATCGGAGAGTTCCCCGATATACAAATTGACCATCGAACTTGCGGACTATTTGAATTTGAAGGCCGTCATGTCCAAAAAAATTAGCATTGTCGAAATAGTTTACTTTACGTACGTCGTTTTACATACCCTGGTGGACAAAAAAACACAAAAAAAAATAGTAAGCATTTTTTGGATCGCAGGTTCTCAGGGTGGCGGACTCTAACTTCGGCCATTGTTGTTATGTGTCCTACAAATAGCATGGATAGTTCCACGATATACAAATAGACAATCGGACTTGTGGACTATTTGAATTTCAAGGGCTCGTGTGCAAAAAAAATAGCATTCTCGAATTACTTTTGTTTACGTATGTTCTACATACGCTCGTCGACAAAAAATGAAAAATAGTAGTAACGGCTGTTACATAGGGCTCCATCCCCGCTACATTCAGGGCTTCCTAATACACATTAAATATGCTTTCAAAAGTCAAAATCGACCAGACAGGTTCAAAAAGATGGGCTTTAATAACTGGAAAGTTCGAGGACATTTCCCATTAAAATAAATAGACAGGCTAATATTCAACCCTTCCTTGTTTTTGATTTTGAACAGACAGGGAAAGATGAAGACTCAAACACAACATAGTTCTGCGGTTATTAGATACTCAATTTGCATTCTCGCTATGGCTTCTGCCAATGAGTTGTCCATCATATATGACCTTCCTTCTAGGTTGTCAGATGTTTTTTCCCCTTTACTCAAATAATAAAAATGTCATTGAAATTGAAGAACATTGAGTACTAAAGTGCCTTACCTATGAAAGTGCCTTTTTGCCTACATTTTGAATTTGCGGAAAAAAAATTATTTTTATTTTCTTTGCTTCTGCAGTTTTAGTTTTCTTAAAAGCTTCAACATAGTTCATGAATGTGTCACCCATAGAGGGCTTGATGTCATGTCCCTCTTTAATATTGTGCATTTCGAAATGATGGGCTTTAATAACTGAAAATCTTGAGGACATTTCCCATTAAAATGAATAGACAGGTGAATATTATGGGATCTAGTCCCACAGAGGTCTTCACGTCATGTCCCTCTTTAATATTGTGCATTTTGAAATGATGGGCTTTAATAACTGGAAATCTCGAAGACATCTGCCATTAAAATGAATAGACAACCGAATATTATGGGATCTGGTAATTTTTTTTTGCCTGCATTTTGAATTTGCGAAAATACTTTTTATTTATTTTTTTTGCTTGTGCAATTTTAGTTTTCTTAAAAGCTTCAGCATAGTTCACGAACGTGTGACCTACAGAGGCCTTCTCGTCATGTCCCTCTTTAATATTGTGCATATCTTAGATGTCAAATTTGAGAATCTGCTCGGATATGGGAATTTTAATACGTGTTACTAGTCACTATTTAGCATATATATTCAAAAAGATTGGCATTAATAACTGAAAATATCGAGAACGTCTGTCATTAAAAGGAATCAACACAAAATGTATGGAAGACCATCTAGCCTTGCTTTTAAATACTTATTGTCATTTCTCTCTATCATCAAAGAGTTGCGCTTTAGGGTGCCTTCATTCTAATGTTCCTGGTCATGGACATGTAAGACAACTTAGAGATGTGATTGAGGGGCAGATGAAAGAAGAGAGACTGGTTTTATGTGACGTGAGCTTTGAGTAAAAAAAAAATCCGATATACAAGAGAAACTCAGAGAGGACGAAAAAAAAAGAACAAGTATGTTTGGTGTTCTCCTTGTGTTCAATGCTTTGGTTGGTTGAAAAGGCTGCCTGGAAATTTGTTTGTTGAACTTATCTGTTTTATTGATGGGAATTGTAATGGATTTTTAGGTCACCTACAAGATAGTTCTTCGTTTAAGTATATAGCTTCTTCCAACAACACAGATTTGGCCATTGTATCGAATTGTAGAGATCGCACAAGTATTTGTCTTCCTCAGAGGCTGGTAACAAAATATGTATGGGTGGATAAAATGACATATTATCACTACAAGAGTTTCTATTTCATAGTTTGATGACCTGCATGTGGATCTGGTAGCCGACTTGACAAAAAGCCATGTTCTTTGTCAAAGTTTGTTCGGTTTCCTCTAGATGTAGTTGCAGAGTCCACATATTAGGCGTCACCTCTGAACATTCCAAACCTTTTTGTGGGCCGCCATACCTCCCCCGCTATGAGGAAATATATATTTTGATGCCATCTGCAAAATTTGATACACTTTCCAGACCTGTGTTGGTGCATTCTGCAGCATTTGATGCACTTGCCACACCTCAGCTACCTAAAGAAGTTATGTACCTCAACAGATTTTCATTTTGCATCTGGGTTGGACGTTTCTTCCAATTTACTATAATAAAGAAAAGAAGTTCCACATACAAATCCTCAGGCAGCCTTCTCAACCAAACAGATGATCGAATACAAGGAGAATACCAGTCGCTATATACTTGAATTGTTTTCCCCTGCCTTAACTATTGTGACATAAAATGACTCCATTCACTTTGAAATCAGCCTGAATCGCATTTCTAAGTTGTCTCCGATATGAATGCTCAAGAACATTGCAAAGAAAACACCTTAAACCCCAACTTTTCGACGATAGAAGGAAATTAATACTTGACAAAGAATGGAATGTTGAATAAGCAGTCATTGCAAGCAGGCCATATCTGGAAGAAACAAGGTATTCAAAAAACTGGGATAGATGTACTTTGCAGCACCGATTAAGTACAAAACCCAAAATTGATATTCAACTCGTTTTTTACGAATAAAGAGTTTGAATGTCAAGAAAAGTGTGAAGAAGCTTCATCAATGTACATATCTTTAATTGGTCGATGGCAGGAGAAATCGCAATTGTTGTCGCAAATAGCCTCAGTTGTATTTTTTAACACATCTTATTTGAATATAGAATAATTTCGGTTTATTTCTTAATAGTATTTTCCAATTTCTGGTATTTGCTTTAATTGTATTTTGTACCTTCTTCCCCTGTGTCGTTAAACATGAAGGACAAGCTTTTGTTTTTGTTTCTCACTACTTCAATCTAAATAAAACCTGGTATGTTCTTTCTTTACATTTTCCATTTAAAAATATTTTTTCATAGGCCATACTTATGTGGCGTCGGCTCTGTATTTAAAGAAAGAAATTGGAGGACTCGTTCTGCTCCCATTCTTTGGGTTCCATAAATAGAATGAATTCATGAGTTACAACAAGGCAGTTGAATTGTTGACGCAATGTTCATGTGAAGTATGTTGGATATATTGCAGCTTGTTCTATTTGATAATATCCGTGCATATATACTAATATCAGTACTATTGGAAAAAATACAGAAAACTTCCTCTTCGAAAAAGCTTAGGCAGTTATGTTTGGGTTTGCAGTATTAAACAAATATGTCCACCATTCCGTCATATACATCTTGCAGCCTAGGAACTTCCGTAGTTTGCAATTTATGCTTTAATTACTTAAAGTCACAGCAAATTTTGATTGCCTTTAATTTAATTTAGATATTGATGTTTATGGAGAGTCATTGTTTGTTGACGTCATTGCAACGAATACAAGATGAATAGATGATAAGGATTTTATGTTGTTGAGACCACAATGCAAATTCATGTTTCTTGTTGCACTATGTACATCTTGCAGTCAAAATTTTCCTGGTTTCAACGAAATTTGCGAGCCGAAGAGCATCTTGCAAATTGGGAGATCATTTGCATTTGAAATAGAAACAATCCATTAATATATATTAGTATGAATATTATTCAGATAAATACGAAAACTTTCTCCATTGATAGATACTAGTATGAATACTATTGAAATAGATATCAAAACTTCGTCTTGGCCAATACTTAACTAGTTATCGTGGTATCCAGCACCTATGTCACTTGTTTCGTCATATACATGGTGCAGGCAAAGAACTTCAATGATGTGCACTTAATGCTTTTACTAGTGAGAAGCCAGCAGAGGTTTGAAAACATTGCCATTAATAAACGGGAAAAAAAAAATGTTTTCCCGACTCTCAGATACTTATCTCTTTTCCCATTTTGCTTTTCCCGTCCATTATGGATTTCTGGTTTTATACTTAGTCATCTTTCTATGTACGGTGGGCTGACATGTCTTCATCTCCATCTATATCCTCGCAAGACGGATGCGACCGACCATTGTTCCATTCCATACATAGCCAATTTTATGCCCGTCGTTGCGGGGTTGGCGCTTGCGAGCCCAGCTGCTTATTGTTCCACTATATACACCTTGCACTGAAAACATCTATGATCTACAATTCTACCGCGGGTTCCTCGTATACATTAACTTCGTTCAAAGTATATGTTGTTGATTTTCATCCCTAGCAACTTCGCATCCTTCCTGACATACATCAACAATGGTCTTACCAGTGACAAGTGGACACAGTGGTACGAAAGATACTTCTGTGATCTGCAATTCATGCCTTAACATCTCCATCTATATCCTCGCACGATGGATCTGACCGACCGTTGTTCCTTTTCATACTTAGCCAATTTTATGTCCGCCGCTGCGGGGATGGCACTTGAGAAATGAGTTACTTATCGTTCTGTTATATACATCTTGCACTCAAAACATCTGTGATATACAATTCCACCAAGGGTTCCTTGTATACATTAAGTTTGTTCAAAGTATTTGTTGTTGATTTCCATCCCCAACAACTTCGTGTCCTTCCCGATATACATCAGCAATGCTCTTACTAGTGGCAAGTGGACACAGTGGTACGAAAGATACTTCTATGATCTACACTTTATGCGTTAACTGGTGAGAACTCAACATTGATTCACAAGCATTTGCATTAATAAGAAAACACTAGATGTTCTTCTGCGAGATACTTGGTTCTTTTTCCCTTCTCTTCTTCCCGTGTATTATCTAGAATTCCACTGCGAACTTCTCTATCATTTTTCCCTTATTTTCTTCCTTTGTATTATGGGACTATAAAATATGGACATGATATTTTATAGAACATGTACAAATTCTGCATTCCATACCTAGCGACATTTTGGATTGCAGGTTCTCGGTCGGGCGGGCGGGCTCAAAATTGGGCCTCCATTGTTCTGTGCCCTGTTGAAAAGTCAACAAGAAACATGTGTCTAATTTAGTTTTCCCTTAATTAAATTAGACAATAAATATTAATCTATTATCTCATTCATAACTGAGTGATTTGGAATTGTAACAGAATTATAAGTGTAGTTAAGTGAGTTAAGCTTAGTTGTATTAGTGTGAGTTCAGTGAATTAATTATTCATTAATTCACAATCAGTTAACTCGCATGCAACTGAAGATTCTCCATGGTTAACTACATGCATTCTCGCAGGCAAATACACTAGCAGGGTGCGAACTTCATTGGAATTCTCGCAGGCAAATACACTAGCAGGGTGCAAACCTCCCTCACCCTAACAGTGGAGCAGGGTGCGAACTTCCAGGGCATTCTCGCAGGTGAATACACTAGTAGGGTGCGAACTTGACAGGCAAATTCGCAAGCTATACACAGGCAAGGTACGAACTCCCCTCAGGTTGCTCTCAGGTAGGGTGCGAACCTCCCAGGGCAAGGGGAAAGTGAAGGGGTTGAGTTTTGGGTTGGATAACATTCAAATTTGCAAGATTTTCTTGGTGCGACACTTGATTCAAGATCGAAATGTCTT
>ML787252.1:594494-608103 GCA_009831015.1 Picea engelmannii
ATACAATACAATAAGAACCTGGTACAATAGCAACTCCAAAATGAAGAAGTATCCAAGCTCAAACTGCCAGAAGGAGAAATGTATGGTGTGCCCCCTCTGAAACTGCCAGATCTGCTCCAGAATCCAACTGAGATGCCTGATAGCAAAACCCCTCCACAGGAATGATTGTCCTGCAGCTCTGGTCACTATGCAACTGACATCAATGAAAACTGATGGCTAGAAATCCTTCCAGGTGACAAACAGCCTGCCAAAGCCATGCGCCCTCCTCTGTTGAAGAACCTCTCCAATAAAATAAGGAAGAATGCTGCTCCAAGCTGCCAATACTGAAAGCAAGCGGCCTCCTCTTCCTCTCCTCATGCACAAAACCTCATCTCCATATCTCCAAAGCTCCTCCTCTCACAAGCAAAAGCCTCATGAAACATATGCGCCCCTCCTTGGCTCTTTTGCCCTCTTTAGGCAACAAAAGTGAAACCTAAGATCCAAGGGATGAGATCATCCTTAATCAAAGGTTGAGATCACTCCAAGTAAATGTGACCTCATAACCCACTTTTGGGTTAATTCCCTAAGTCACTTTATGTCCCCTCGAAATCACAAAAAGGTGATTTAATGTTCACTTTTGCTAAAAGTGACATTTTGCACTTTAACCAAAGTCAAAGTACAAATAGACATAAAGGACTAAGGACAAAGTGCCAAATGACTTTCCCACATGTGCTAAGGAGGGAAAACACATGGGGAACACCTCCCAAGGTACACAAATCAACAAGGAGGTGGTCTCTTGGTGCACCGAAAAATATATTCCAAGCCAACGAATCATTCCATTGCGCGACCATTCTCCTATTTCTTTGTCACCTTGGCTCTTCCGCGAGATGTTAAAATTGTCGAACCCAACATTGACGTTCAGAGGACAAGACTGCAAACAGTTTCTAGAAAAACATCATAATGGGTTAGACATCTTAGCAGACTTCATCGAAGACCCGACAACAGTTCCTGGAGATATCACAAGGCTGCAGGTAAGTTCCTTTAGAAATCCATTCCGAGAAATTGCTTGGTTAGTTACAAGAATAACGGGACAGCCATCCACAACAAGCATTTCCCATATAATTATTTATATTTTGTATTTCACGGTCAAGGAAAAATACATTTTCGATTGGGGGAAGCTAATTTCGATTGAGCTCTGCTCCCAGTTGTCACGATTCAAAGAATCGAATAAATTTTATATGTCATCCTACTTGATTTTCGCAATTGTGTATTGTTGTCTGTTTCCAAAACTTTCTCTTTCCATTAAAATAAACTGTGGATTCGACCCAGTAACATTCTGGCACGAAGCCCTGTGGAGACACAAGGCCTCCCATTGTTTTTATGAATTTTTTAATGGCTTTGTCTCAGTTTTCAAAGATTTACTATTAGGCAAGGATGCTCCGCGGATGTCTGGCCAGGAAACCAAGCTTTTGAACAGGAAGGGCACACTTGAGCAAGAAGAAAATCACAGTGTCCTCATGGTCTTTAGCTCTAAGGAAAATCCTGCCTTCCTTCCATGCCACATCACAGACAAGATGTTTGTTGTAGAAATAGCAAGACAATACAACCACTAGTTGCATTTTTTCCATGACAAGAAAATAAAACAGTTCATTCCTCTGCCCTGGAAAGTCTAAGACTTTGTGTGCATAAACATCAACAAGATTGACGAGCTTGCCGCC
The DNA here is from genome assembly GCA_009831015.1 of Picea engelmannii. Lineage (NCBI taxonomy): Eukaryota > Viridiplantae > Streptophyta > Pinopsida > Pinales > Pinaceae > Picea > Picea engelmannii. Next base: position 596,192 of record ML787252.1, read on the forward strand.
CATTTCAAGAAGTTGAACCTAACGTACGCTGAAAGGCTAAAAGGGTTCGACCCTAATGGCATTTTTCGAGAACATTTACTGGGTGTTGGCTTTAACACCTCTTCTATCCATACACACCTAACCCAAGACAGGAACAGTGTCGACAACAATCATGCTTCTGTCGATTGCGACGCAGAGAGATTGCAAAGCGTCATTGAATTGTACAGACAACATGGAAAAGTATCCGGTGAGAAGAGTACCTAGTCCCCCGCCATCACTCCCAAGAGCACGACATCATGGAGCATCGCTTTGATGGTCCACCCCAGTAAGAAAGCAACCCAGAAATCTTCGAACGGAGGAGGAGATAAGAACCCTCATCGCATAAATATTGATAATTCTCACAAAATTCCACTAACAAAGAAGAGAAAAAACAATGCAGGGCAGGTGGAGGAACCCCAAATTGAAAGTGGAAAACTGCAACTTGAAATTGAAGCTAAGCACATGTAGAAAATTGGGTCATCCGCGGTGGAAATATCGGACACCGACTTTTTTTACATAGATGAATCCTTCGTAATCCAGAGCGCTATTTTTGGCAGCCAATCTAAAATTTTGGTCATTGAAAAAAGAGATGTAACAAACAGGAAAGGCAAATCTTGTGCAGAGATTAAATTTAGAGAAATGTCGTCGTCCCAAATCTGTCAATTTCACTAGGGAACCGGTGACATTCTTCGTGATTCCATTCAAGGAATTGAGACAGAAAATGCCAATATGAAATAGTGCCTCAACGAATTTGAGCAAGCTTTCCTTGCAACTCCAAAATTTGCTAGTCCTTTGGAAAAAATCGTGCCTGCTACCACTGCAGCGAAGATGAAAGTATCATCTACCCTCCTTGCATGCTCTAGAGCCCTTGTAGAGTATAACATCAACAAAAGAATGCGGGTAGTTACTGAAGCTTGGGAAACATCGCAAAATTTAGTTTCCTTCGGAAAGAAGGCCAATGATTTGTTGGAACGATTGTAGACGAATTTAAAAAATGAATAGCTTTTCTGTGATCAGGTACTAGCCCCTTTTGCCAAATATGCCGACAACACATCGGAACTGAAAAAAAGACAGGAGAAACTCCCCTCGCCAAAGTGCACCAAAAAATTAAAAGAACACTGGCAAAAGAAAGTTGACAACCTGCAGCTCATTGTCAAGTCATGTAAACAAGTCATATTAGAAAAGGAAGATTTATTCACAAGCCTGCTCCAGCTGGACTTAGCTGGAACTACCAATGAGGTTCAAGATCCTAACTTAATTCTCAAATCCTTGTCAATCGCCAAAGAAGCCTTCAAAGAACAAGTTGATATTTTAAAGGGGTCGTCTTTCGAAAAGTTTTACAGCATACTTGAACATCGTCTAGATGAGCACGAGCACTAGGTATTGGACTATGCCTCACACAATGAAGAAATTGAATAGACTTTGCATAGTATTTCAATGGATCTAAGGAAATTAGAAAATGACCTTTACGACATAGAAATCTGGGATGAAACCAACACAGCCCCCATGAAAAGCTACATCAAAGAATCGTTCCAAGAGAGAATGGACGGCCTCGTCCAGGAAGGGAAACAACCGGTCAACAGGACTACAATGCCCATCGACGACAGTAACAAAAACACATCGGCTTCATAGTAAGTTTATACTGCCATCTTGTTTTGTTTATCAATCCAGTTTAAGTCTATGATGTCATATTATTTTTTTTATCAATCCACTTATGTCCTCTTTCAATAGAAAATTGTAACCAAACACTCTTAACTTCCAATTTCTTCTTTTCAAGTCTGCCTCTCTACCGTCACGCACTTCTTTCAACGTTCCTAATTCTTGTACTGATTTATTTTTATGGTCTGGGGGAGACCCAATCCCAGTCTATATGAAAAACGCATTTAAATTTCCAGAAACATGTAACAGACATTATTAATTTTTGATAAATTCCAAAGAAAATTGATTCGACAATGCCCTTATTGTATACTAAATTTTGGGTTTCCAGGAACCTTTCTTGTTTGTTCCAAATAAAACTAATTCAGATATGCCACATTTCTTGTCTCCTATTGTATGCTAATTTTTTGGTCTTCAACGACGTTGATGTTTTAAATGTTGATGTAATTTCCAAAGATATGTAACAGACATTATTTATTTTATTATAATTTTGTATAGTTCGCAACACCGCTTCTCAATTTGTATATCGCAGAACTCTCGATGTTGTTTGTAGGGAACGGAACAACAAAGACTCATTTTTGAAACCACCAACCCGAGAACCCGCGATCCAAAAACTGGTGAAGTGTGGAATGAGTGCTCCCTGCATGCTTTATAAAACGTGTACAAAGAAAACTAATTCAGCAATGCTATATCTTTTTTGTCCAAGAAAAGACTTAGTTTTAAAGCAAGCTAATTCGGGAAAACATTATTACTATTCTATTGTATAACAGACATTAATTTTTTGTAAGTTTCTATAGTCCGCAACTCCACTTGTCATTTTGTATATCGCAGAACTGTCGGTGTTATTTGTAGGCCACGGAACATCAGAGACTCAATTTTGAACCCGCCAATTTCCAGAAACATGTAACAGACATTATTATTTTTTGATAAATTACAAAGAAAATTGATTCGACAATGCCCTTATTGTATACTAAATTTTGGGCTTCCAGGAACCTTTTTTGTTTGTTCCAAATAAAACTAATTCGAATATGCTACATTTTTTGTCTCCTATTGTATGCTAATTTTTTTGGTCTTCATAGGAACATTAATCTTCCTTTGTTGACCAGATAAACGGACAAATCACCCATCATTGAATACTTGTTTTCACCTTCACACCAATAAGTTATCAATCCACAAAAGGCTAAGAGAACTTGTTTTATAATAACATTTTGATCACTTTCCATTGGAGAAAAGGTGCTTCACCTTTTTAATCACTTTTGATTAAAGATACTTCAATTTTTTTATCACTTTTGATTAAAGGTACTTTTGTCCTTTTTCTAAGAGATATATTAATATATATATTAATATGATCTCAATTGTAATAGGAATATTTTTGCTAATTTCAATGAAATAAAGAGTTGATATTTGAAATATGGATATTCACTTCTGAAATGTGAATTTGTCCTTTCTTCTAAGAGATATATTAATATGATCTCAATTGTAATAGGAATATTTTTGCTAAGTTCAATGAAATAAAGAGTTGATATTTGAAATATGGATATTCACTTCTTCAAAAATGTGAATGTGATGGGGAGATGTCTTATTTTTTTAATTCATATTATTTAAATTTATTTTTATTTTACAATTAAATAAATAATAATGCATTTATTAAAAAATCTTCAACATAAAAATATATATAATTAAAATTCATATAAAATAGAAAATATATAATTTGTTAAATATGATAAGATTAAATAATGATGTTTTTTTGGAGGTCAAATAAATAGTCCTAGCCAGCATCTTGGTGACTTTTCATGCGTTATAATTATTAATTATTACTATCATTTAACATGTCTATTTTGTTTTAATTTTATTTAATATTTATTTATCCCATATATCTATTTTTTCATAGTTATTATCATTTATGTATGTAATATTGCTTTCTTTTTTACAAGTGCTTTGTCCTCAAAGTAATTTTAAATAATTTTGTTTTCCATTGTGAAGAATCATCTTGATTGTAGATTTGTGTTTGAATATCTGTGACTTGTTTGTAGCAAAAATGTGAAATTTGTGAGTTTTTTTAGTAGATGATTTTGACTTCTCGAACCATATAACTTGTAGTTCTTTCCTTCCCATTTGAATTCCAACTACATCAAATCAATTTTCTCCTAACACCATGTCCATTCCATTGAGAGGTAGAGTGTAACATCAAGTTTGTAGTTCCAAACGATCTATACAACAACTTTAAGGCACCTTCCTATTCCTTTGACTTGTTAACCTTCAACAACCTTTGCATTGAGATCCTTCACAAGGCATATAAAATGGTTTAGTTGTTTTTCAAAATTGATATCCACAAAATTGTGTGTACTTCCAAACTCTACAAGGATAGTGATATTTTTATTCTTTCTACTTTCCTTGATTTTTAATGTCCTAGGTTCCATTTGTTCGATAATTGTCACAAGCGATATCATGAGTTCTTTGTCCCAAAGGCTTTGGCCATTACCATTGTTTCTTAGACAATGTGGAGTATATCTTACTATAGATGGTTTCACTTTTTGGCTTATAGCTTCATTATGAACCTTTAATTCTTCTTCCTTACTAGTCTACCTAATAAATGTGATTGAATTTAATGATACCTTCGGTGAATTTTATCATCATCATAGTCTAACATGTCTTCTTCAACAAAAACCCTTCCTTTCTATCTATAATTTTGCAATGATATAAGTGATTGGATGCACATCTATGACTTAGAGTCCACTTCTTACCAAATCTACCACGGTTATTTTCATTCTTTTTGTCTTCTTCATCGTGTTAATGGAGGTTTATAATTCTCTTTCCTCTTCATATTTATGTGTCTTTCAATCGTTATTTATGCACTAGTGACCACTTGTCTCCACAATATCTACAGTTTCCCTCCCTTCATCGTTGGGCTTCCAAACTATAATTATTCTCTTATCTTAGAGTTCTTCCTTTCGCCTTGAATAAACCTTGTCATAATTTTGGGTTGACCTTTCTAACTTATTTTTGACAACTTTTTCCTTCCATCAAGCCCTTTCCATGGTTGTAATATTATGCATTTATAATTTGTTTATGTGTGGATTTAATCCATGCACGTAAGTCTAAAGTAGTTGATCATTTCATAAGTTGGATACATGTGTTGTCAATGTTTCGCATTCATGTGTGTATTCATCTACATCACATTTTTGATGTATCCGGATAAGTTTTGCAAAAGAGTCATTCTTTGTCAAACCTTGAAACATCTTAAAGAAATCATTTTTTAATCTATCCCAACTATAAGAGACATGAGTCACAAATGTCCACCACATGTATTAATTATACATGTTCTCCCATGTTGCATGGAAACCTATTATATTTTTTCATTGTCAAATTGAATGTATTTCAAAGTATTATTTTACCTTGTTAATCCATGCCACTTTGATTTTCATCTCCATCAAATTTTGTTAATTATATTTTTACCCTCATCGAGTAACAGAACATTGGTGGAGTTGAAAAGGGTGGTGATTGATTGACATTAACAATTGGTAAGCCATTGGGGAACATGCTTGGTTGTAGATTTGTTGTACTTGGAGAACTTGGTTGTGAATTGGTTGTATTTGGAGAATTTGTGTCAAGGAAAGATTCCTTGTCCTTGGGGATTTTTTCTAATCTCTTCATACATGATTGTATTTCGTCTTTTATGCTTATGTTGAACTCTTGCTTGATTTATTATGTTATCTCTTGTTTCAAATTATCCATACCTTGTCTCATTTCGTTGTTTATGTCTCTAATGATCGCCTATTTGAGGTTTTGTGTTAATTCTTGTTTTAGCTCAACATTTTTTTGTCTAATCTATCCCTTTACTCCTCATAGTTGTATCCATCATTTCCTTAAGGTCCTTGTGATCCTCCTTGCATTGTCACTCTAGTTTCTCCATCGTGGAATTAATATCTACCACCTTCCTAGTCATTGGAGGGGTGTTGTTTTATCAATTTTGATGGAGTTTAATTGTTATACAATCTTAGAATTTATTGAAATTTCCATAATTGTATGTCTTTGCTATGATGTTTGAACAGTCCAACAATTGATGTGTACAAACTAGGAAGCAACTAATGACAATTAAGGTTGTACATAACATTATTGTACAAATCATTGTGGTATGGTCGTACAAATCTAATTCATTGTGGCGATTGTATGGTTAGGAATTCTTTGTGTGCGAAAATTCAATGGAGGATGTACAAGAGTTGCAAAATGTGCGATGAATCACAAGACAATACCGCGACCAAAAATTGGCAGTTAAAAAGTGTACAACGATTAATATAGCGGTTGTACAAAAGGTACAAGAGAGGATATATATATATATATATATATATAATGGCGATGCTTTTTACAATGAGGGGGGCTGTATAAATCATTCTAAGGGGTCACCTTGGTGACTTTTCCTGAAGAGTTATGACTATTAATTACTATTATTATTATTTAGTATGTCTATCTTATTTTATTTGTATTTGATGTTTATTTATTTATCCCTTGTAGTTATCCTTTCCTAGTTATCATTATTTATGTATATGACGGATTTTCTCTAGAGGAATAAAGGCATCCCTCAACGAAGCATCATGGCCTTAACGTGTGGGGAAATGCGTCAAGGAAAAGTTAATTCCCACCTTCCACCAACCAGTTCAAGGTAGCAAGAGTTGAAGGAACTCAAGAGAGCTAGGTGCATTGTGATTCAACATTTGTTCAATGGAGTTGGTGGAGAGTCGTTGGCAATGAAAAGTGGAAGAATTTTGTGCTCTATCAACACCCCCTCCTATGGCGGTATGGGATGATAATTGACAAATGACAAGAAGTTATGTAGTGTGGAGCACGAAGCGCTAATGGAGAGGAATGGGCACTATAAATATTGGTAGATGAGTATGCATGAGAAGATTAGGTCTTGTAACCTAAAGGTACCATGGTATAGTTCACATGATCTTGTGGCTTAGTAGCACATAGTGGTGCAAGTGTAAAAGACTTGAAGGAACCTCCAAGTGCATGAAATTTTCCTCCTTTGTCCCCACTGAATGGAATATATTTAATGCAGAGTTCACCCATTACAAAGCTTTTGCGAGAATGTTTTTCACTGTATTCTTTTTTTCTCTACAAAGTCTCATGTTTTCTCCACTATGGATTATGATTGGCATTGTTGGCCAACCACCCTAGCAAAAGACAAATAAATAGAAAAAGAAGCATGCAGCACTATGAGTATAGCAATTAGGATCTAAACATTGACTTGAGTGAGGAAGTTGATAGTGTGGAAAATATGGTTGTGCAACTCAAAGGAGAAACTCTTTCAACATAACAAAGAGAGAGCAAGCAATTTGATGCCAAAATTGAAATCGTGGAAGCTAAGATTTGGGACTTGGAGGTGCAAGTCACTCTTTATCATGCTTCGATGGATTGCTTGTCTTACTTGGAGAGGCATTCTCAAGATTGGGTGATGGTGCACTGTGATCAGCCTATAAAAGCAAATCAAGGAGATTATTGCAATGTGTGCTCATCCTAACTATCCTATAAAGAGTCAAATTATTGAACATAATCACTTGCCCAAGGAAATCCTCACCCTATGAGCGATAAAGTGACTAGTCAACCACTAGTGAGTAGACCATTTATGTGTCTAGTTTAATTTTTGTTGTAATGATGATTTTTGAAATTGGAAGTCTATGGTCAATTAGTGTTCTATCTTTATGGGTAATAAATAAGATATTATTGTAATGATAGGAATTGTCCTCATGGTGATAATACTTATGTTTTGAGGTATAAAGCTTAGGGGCTTAATTAGAAAGCATGTATAAAAGGTCATGGATCAAAATTTTGGTTTGCAACATTTTTTTCAAAAGAGAGACAAATAGCACTAGGCCATCCAAGCACAGTGGGGGCCTTTGTAATATTGTGTGTGTGCGTGTGTTGTTTAAAATAAACAAGGGTAAAGTAATAGTATTTCGTACTCCCCACCAAGTTCCAAATCCCCCAAAGCCATGTTTTCCCCCTCATGAGCCATCTCCTCCATGCAAGTGGGTTGTTTCGTGCGGTTAAACATAAGTCAAGTCATAAACAACTTTGGAAAAATAAATACCCCCCAATCGTGAAAACTCAATCAAAGGAATTCTTTCTATGTAGCATACAATGGCTAGAATCCATTATAATACTCCCAAAATGGGAAAGGGTGTGATTGCCACAAAGGTCAAATTGATAAAACCCTACTATATGCTTCTATTCAAGTATTTTGAATATAACGCACAACCAAACTATTTTCAAATTATAAGAGAATGAAAAAATTATGAGATTGCCACCTAGTCTAATAATTTCCCATTTTGGAGGTTGTGGACAACTAATTCAACAACCCAATTTACATATGGTTTTTAATAAAATTTGATTATATAACAATTTTACTAGAAAAGACGGTATATATTTAAATCCACTTACTCATTTCTAACTCATCCTTCATGCAATGTGATAACAATGAATTTTGCAACATTTCAACGCCAAGTGAGCTTGACCTAATTAGACTTATAATGCAAGTTAGAGATGTGAAAATCATTGTAATATTTAGACCAATGTGTTACATGGTGATTTCAACACCAAGTGAGCTTGACCAAATTAGACTTACAATGCAAGTGCAAGTTAGAGATGTGAAAATCATTGTAATATTTAGAACAATGTGTTACATGGTTTGCAACATTTCAACACCAAGTGAGCTTGACCAAATTAGACTTACAATGCAAGTTAGAGATGTGAAAATCATTGTAATATTTAGAACAATGTGTTACATGTGTTCTTGCTCAATAGATTTGTTACCTATTCAAATATCAACTGAAATTCAACCAATGGCCTCAATATGTACTTACATCATTCATACTAGAAATCCACAATTTTGAATGAATGTCTTACTCAAAACAACAATGAAAGTGATCTAGTTAAACAATACATAAACAAAATTATTTTTACGAGACCAAAAGAGTAACGTAGTTCAACATAATTATAAAACTGCTAAACACCAATCATTAAAAATATGACTACCTTACCCCAAAAGCACTTCACATGAGAATTCCATATCAATAATTATTTTTGTTACCCCCTCTAGGGTGATAACTTTCGAATAGCCTCAAAAGGGTGCCATGTTGTTGCTTGCATAAGATGGCATGCTCATCTTCTCCAAATCTAGACAAAGTTTCTCTTGATCTCCACCAGATGTATGACCATGCTAGCGCAGTTCTGGTATAGCTCACCTTCATTCCTCACTCCTCAAATGACACATGCACCATGGATGGTACAGTATGGTTTCAGTATGCTTCATTTGTACATTACATGTATCAATGTTCATTTGGATGTGATGATATAACTTCTTAGCTCATCGTAAAGTGGGAAACACCTAACAATATCTAGTGGCACTTCATAACATTACATGGTTTTATTATTTGCCTCGTAGTACCTTGGGGAACATGTTTTTTGTTAGAAGTGTGTTGTTTCTTCAGTTAATATGTGCTACTAGGTGCTTAGCTTAGATAGCAGTGTCCACATCCTAGCCATGCAAGCCATTTTCCACCCTCCCATTTTCATTCATTCCATCCATATAAAAATTGCATCCTAATGGTGTATGATTTCTCAAAGGTCAAAAGGAAAGGTCAATTTGATAAAACCCTAAATCAATAAAGCCAATAGAGCTAAGAGGTGAAGAACTAAACTCAAAATTCAAATATAAAGCTTGAGCAATGCCCCCTCACTATGATGCCAATGCCCCTAGTCCATGTCTTGTCTATGAATATCTAAATAAAAGGGACTTGTTCAATAAAATGAAGACTTAAAGAAAAAGGCTTAAAGGGGTTGTAAGATGTTAGAATATGAAATATTGTGTGCTCGTTTTATCATTGACAATACCCTTGTCACCCAACCATAAGCCGAAGCCACCCTCTGAGCACCTTAATCTTGACAGAGAATCACTCTGGAAGCAAACCCTAGGCTAGATAGCCAAACAAAGGGTAGTGCACCTTTCCCCAAGGATAGTGCATCATAAAGAGTTGATCAGATAGTCCAAACCCTAGCCAAGAGATAGTCCAAGCGTAATTGCTAGTTGTAGAAACTGCAACGACAGCTCTCCTCCAAACCTGTGCACAAGACTGCAACTGCACTGCGCAGACCTGGCTCTCTGCAACTGCTGAGATGATGTCAAATGAGAGATTGGCGCCCTGTATTTATAGTGGTTATGGCAGACTTACTGGGGCCGACTTCTCCTTTTGGGTACCTGTCTGTTCAGTATATATTAATTCTTCTGGCCGACTTCTTCTCTTGGAGGCTAATAACCTAATACATATTATCTTCTTGGACCGACAAGTCTTCTAGGGTTATTAGCCAACTCATTAGGGTTTCTCTTGCTTCCCGGAGTCTTCTATTCTCACCAGGTTCACACGTGGAGGTAAATACCTCCCGCAGCTACCATAATATCAACACTCCCTCCTAGCTAGGGAGGTATTACGGGTAATGGTCTTGAGCACAAAAACATACCATTCACCTGGTAGCATCAACATAGTTGTATAGACTAGATCATGAGCACCATCATCATCATCAGTGTCATCAGTTGCATCATCTCTCGAAACCATACTCTATCTGAGTAATCAGACATGATGTTCACTCCACATAGTGATACAAGAGCCATTCTTCTAGTCTAGATGAGTAAATACTCTGAACCATTTTCCGTCTGGAAAATCTCTGTTCATCATTCATCTGGCTTATGATTATCTCCAATAAACTGTTGATAGTCTTCAATACAATTAGAACAAAAATAAAACACAATTGTGTCTATCCATAGTAGTACATAGCTACAATCCAGTGGTACACTACCACACCAACACACAAGTACTTGATTAGCAACGTATATCCACCACAGTAGTATACATCTATTGTCATACAATCTTCATAACAATCATCTGATACCAACCTGCACAGAAACAATGTTATGATATAAACTGAATCATCTGGGCAATCTTTCACTCACGTCTGTGAGATATGAAAGAATATATGCCCTCGAAGTAGAACAATGAGATATCTGGACTATTCTTCTCAAGCAAGGAAGAATAATTGTCCTGTCTTCTGAACCTGGACCATTCCCCACCCTGGGCCATTCTTCCTACACTAATCAAAGCATGTATAAACCCTAAGGAATGTTTGTCCCTGATTGTTAAGCCTGGGCCATTCCCCACCCTGGGCCATTCCTCCTACACTAATCAAAGTGCACCATGGAGAGAATGTATAAACCCTAAAGAATGATTGTCCGGACCATTTCCTATGTTAACCACAAGAGGAAAAGACTGTCATGTATCAACCTCCAAAACGGACCATTCCTCATGTTAACCACAATGAGAAATCGTTGTCCGACGAGGCGGGCCAGTCTTCTTGAGTAACCCTCAAGAAGAGACACTGCCCTAGACCACTCCCCATGTTAACGACAATGGGAAGTCGTCGTCTATGATACATCAGCAATCTGGACCATTTCCCATGTTAACCACAATGGGAAATCGTTGTCCGTCAGAAATCTCAATCCACTTTCCGAATAGGAAAGCATCTATCCAAGATGGACTATTTTTTAATCTTGAAAATGAATGTCTTCAATAATATTTTCAGTGCTCCCTCCCAACCTAGGAGTCATCTCTTCCTTTTTCAATAAGGAAGTTGTTTCCACGAGCTCCAGCTTGAGTACGCAAGCTCTTTCATCTTGGATAGAGGCTTTACCAAAATGTTTGCTTATCTGCTCATATGTGGAGATATGTATTGGAGAACCACTTTCTCCTTTCTGGACTTCATCACGGATAATGTAATGCTTGATTTCAAATGTACTTTAGTCTGGAACACTGTGAAGGCTTTATGTTGCTCTGAACAATAGAATATATCATAGTTCGAAAACTGGAACATATCCATGTGGCACTTCTTCTGTCATCATGAGATTTGATCTATTGAGTAATCATCTTGATGTTATAGGAAATCTTCACCACGCTTCTACTGTGCACTGGAGGTTCTCCACCAAGTTATCTTCTTCTATCTACATTCAAGGGTCTCTTTCTGGTATGCCTCAAAGTCTTGAGATTGCTCTTCATACGCTCTTTATTCAATTTCTCTGGAGAACATTCTTTGTATTCATCTGATGTAGAACTCCAACTTATGGATGTTGCAGATGATATAATGACTCATGTAGAGATAAGTCTGGTTTACTGGAACAAGTAATCATCATA
>ML787252.1:633454-644145 GCA_009831015.1 Picea engelmannii
ATTCCCTGGAACACATCCAGGGGCCCTAGAACACATCTAGGGACTTATATCATCAACTACCAAGGAACACATCCAAGGATCAATCCAAGCACTAAGCAAGGATTCCCTGGAACACATCCAGGGGCCCTAGAACACATCTAGGGACTTATAATAGCTTGGTCTCAGACCAAGAACCCCAGTCATATACTGGGGGCCCTAGATCTCGTCTAGGGTCTTAGCCATTCTTCAGGAGAAATGGCTCTCGCAGCGGCTATAAATTTAACATAATGTTTATGCCATTATTATAGTTCTTTGCATTTCAATAGATAAGAGCAAATATAAGAACAAGATCACTAAGAAATATACATTCACAAGAGACACAGCATTTATCCTGGGAAACCCTCTAGGGGAAGAAAACCCAGCAAAAACTTCCTTATCATAAATTGCTAATACAATGTTCAAGAGGTAACTCAAACCAATACAGATAGTCCTCTCCAAAAGATGCGCCACTCTTCTCCTTCTCTCTCACTGGTAAGTTGCAGCTTGCCTCTTAAGAATGAGTAAGTGTGTTGTGTGATAAAGTGAGGCGCTAGCCTCTCTATATATACAAGACTGGCACGTGTGAAGGGTCTTCACTGGCAGGGCTGACCTCTCACTCTGGGTGGGTAAACCCACCTTTAATTTAATTCTGGGTCTCAATAATAACTGTTGGGGCCGACTTCTTATTCTGCCTATTACAATTGTCTATTGACCAATCCGCAAAAAGGGGTTTGGTCCTAATACAATTACCGACATGATTAATCCACAATGGGGATTAATCCTATGAATAAAATAACAATAATAATAAGAATATTCTTCGCAGTTACATTATTTCAACAGGGATGAAGCTAGGGCCTCATGGGCTTGGTGATGGGATATGTGGGCTTGTGTTGGGGCATCACACCCACAAAGAGGAATAAAATATTCTAATTTAATACTGAGTTTAGAAGGGGTTCCTAAACTCCCTCATTAGACTCCTATATAAGGAGAGGAGAGATTGTGACAAATCTCATTGTGTCATTATGGAGTTAGCATAAGTGAGTGTGCACTTGTGCTAGGATCTTGGAAATTTTAGCAAGGGAAATTCTGCAATTTTGGCAATCTGACCTAGGGTTCTTGGAGATTTTTGTTTCTATTTTCAGCCAAGGAAGACCACACGTGTGAGGAAAGAGGAGCAAGGCTGCACGTGTGAGGAGCTAGACCAACCACACGTGTGAGAGGAGCCACATGTGTGAAGAGACAGCTCGCACATGTGAGAAAATAGTACGGATAGACCACACATGTGGTAAGGAACAGTCTGTACAGTCACACGTGTGACCATCATACAACAGAAACAGATAGGTTGCACGTTTGAGGCCACACATGCAAATTTTTTGAGCAGTTGTGCAGGCCCGTACAACTGACATCAGCAGTCGTATGGCTGACATCAACAAGCCATACAGGTGGTCTATTGCAGGTTGCATGGGAATTTGTCCCGGGATTTTGCTAAGGTTGGTTTGTTGATTTTTCTATTTTGGGAGAACTGATTTGTCCTCATATTTGGTGAAATTGGGACAGCTGGGAGGGCTGATTTTGCCCTCAGAATTTTCAGAATTTGACAATTTACAGAACATAAAATTTTGTCTCAAGTGCATTGATGATTTATCTCTGATCTTGTTATTTCCACTGCTGTAATTTTCATCAATAATTTCAGTGTAAAATTGTTCAATGATAACAGCTAGGGTTTACTGTTTGAAATCACTTGGAAGTAATTTTCAGATCTGAAATTAGTTGCATATGAAAAATTGACATGGTACTAAAGCTGAGGCTTTGAAGGAAGAGAGGGAGTCTTGTCACTACAAGAACAACAGATTTGTTTTTGCAGATTCTTGTTTTGTTCTGGGCAGGTCACCATGGTAAACACTTTGAAGATTGAGGAAAGGTTGGTGTAGATTGAGGAACTAGAAGACTGCCCAACAGGCCTGTCTTTGACCTCTTGTTGGGCTCTAAGTTTGAGATAACAAAGCTGTCCTTCCTGCTGTTTTAGAACAGAAAACAGGTCTGAAAATTCTGCCCCAAATTCTGCCTTCAAACTGATGGTTAAATGCTCTTTTAAGGTGCCCTTGCAAGTGTTTTCGTAACTGGTGTTAGCACATGCAAATACCTTAAAACATATAACACTCCTCTAAGATCTTTAACAACTAATAAGGATGAAAATAACAAAGCATGCATGACAAAACAAATCATGTTTTTGGTCAACATGACCCTGGAAAAACCCCCACATGGGGAAAACCAGTTAGAGATAGATGTATATATTTGGAGATCTCAAAGCATGAGTACACCAAGGAAATAAATACAAGTGAACCTCATACAATAGCAACCCAACTTTGGATGCTTTGGAGTTCCTTGTAGATGTGCCTGCTAGCCCTTGAACAAAGGCGCATTTACCTTGGCGCACCCTTCTTCCTTTGATGATGAGCTAGACCACTTTGCCTTTACCCACTTGTAGAATGCTCCTCCCTTGAAGAAGCCTTGTGATGTTTGGTGTGTTAAAATAATAGGTGTGCTCATTTCACCATAGACAATATCACTATATTGTCACCCAACCATAGGCACAAAGGCCACCCCCAAGCACCTTAATCTTGACAGACGGAATAATTTTGGAAGCAATCACTAGAACCAATAGCCAACCAAGGTAGCGTACCTCTCTCCAAAGCTAGCGTACCAAGCAAAAAGTCCAAAACATAAACCAAAGACCAAGTCACCACTGTAGCTCTCCTCCAGTCATGTGCACCACTAGTCCTTATGCAATTGTGAGAGTGAGTGAGTGCAAATGAGCTCAAGCGCCCTCTATTTATAGTCCTCCAAGTCACTTAACTAGGCAGACTTCTTCTCTTGGAGGTTAATAACTTAATATAAATTATTCTCTTGAGCCGACTTGTCTTCTAGGGTTATTAACCAACTATTTAGGGTTTCTCTTGCTTCCCGGAATATTCTAGTCTCGTCAAAGGTTACATGTAGAGATTAATACTTCCCGCAGCTACCATAACAACAACACTCCCTCCTAGCTAGGGAGGTATTAAAGGCAATGGTCTTGAGCACATATAGACCATTCAACCGGTAGCATCATCATAGCCACAAAGCCTATCTCATGATCACATAGATCAAATCACAAGCACCATCATCACTATCCATCTAGATATTCTCCATGTCAATCAGAACAATGCCATCCAATAGAACACAACTGTGTCTATCCATAGTAGTATACAACTACTATCCAGTGGTACACAACCACTCCTAGTAGCACATAGCTACTAACCAGTGACATACAGTCACTACCAGTGGATCACATCCACAACAGTAGCGTACAGCTATTGTCCAGAGACATACAGTCAGTCTCCATAGCAATCATATCATCTGATATCCTCTTGCATTAACAATGTCATCAGCTGCATCACCTCTAAGTCATACTAGCATGATGTGAATGCATCATATCTAAGTTGTGCTGACGTGATCTGGAGTATCATCTAAATCATCTCTTGTTGATATTAAGGTAGTTGCGAGACGTATTAACCTCTACATGTAACCTTTGACAAGACTAGAATATTCCAGGAAGCAAGAGAAACCCTAAACAGATGTGTAGAAACCCTAGAAGACATGTCGGCTCAAGAAAAAAAATCAATATTTAAGTGGTAACCTCTAAAAGAAGAAGTCGGCCTGGACAGGTGACAAAGAGCACTATAAATAAGAGGGAGCTAGAGCTCATTTATCATACACACTCTCACAACTGCATAAGACTAGTGGTGTGCAAGTTTGGAGAGGGAGTGCAGCTGCAGCTACTACAACTAGGATTTTGGCTTTTGGTTATGGTTTATACTTTCTACTTGGTTATGATTTGGATTCTTTGCTTGGTACGCTAGTCTTGGAGAGAGGTCCGCTATCTTGGTTGGCTCCCGGAATTATTCTATTTGTCAAGGTTAAAGGTGCTCAAGGGTGGCTTCGTGCCTATGGTTGGGTGACAATATTGCTATATTGTCTATGGAAAAACGAGCACATCTCTTGAATTCTAACAGGTTATGGGCCCACACTATCTTCAGACAGTCTAACCACTAGAAGATAGATTGGGAATTTATTTGTTAAGCTCGTTATGGCACCAGTTACAGCTGCAGCTAGGTTTTCTGATTATGTAGCTGCAACAAGCCCTAACTCTTGTGTTCGGGCACTTTTGGAGAAGCATTTGACCTAATTACTTGAGATCCTAGTGTTCCCTAGCCTAGCGCACCTCTTGGTACCCTCAGCTAGCAAAAACATCAGGTTTGATTTTTTTGTCAAAGTCAAAGGTTGATTGGTCAAAGTCAAATTCAAAGGTTGACTTCTAGTCAAATTAATTTTGTGATCAAAGTTGAAATTTTAGAATTTCTAGCTTATTCTAATCATTGAATCTAATCTCTTCTTGCCAAGATGATATCTAGTTTCATATTGGAAGACAAGTTGGACGATGCTACAAGATTCCAAAGGTATGCACTTGTATATACTATCCAAGTTATTGTTGAAATATTGTAACTACAAAGAGTATTCTATTTATAATTGAGTCATTATTGATTAGATCAATCCCATTTTGTGGATCGATCATGTCGGGCTTTGTAAATGACCAAATCCCCTTTTGCGGATTGGTCAAACCCTAATTATATCATACAAATTAAGAAGTCGGCCCCAGGCCTAATTAAAGTGGTTTTAACCACTAAGTGAAGAAGTCGGCCCTTCCCAGTGAAGAGACACCTCCCTAGTGCCTGCCAGCTAATATAAATAAGAGAGGCTAGCGCCTCATTCACTCACTCACTCATTCCACTCAACAAGTGCGCAAGTTTGGAGATAGTTGCAGTTGGGAGAAGAAGGAAGAGAGAGGCGCATTGCTCAGTGTTAGATATTCTCTAGTGTTTTGGTTTATTGTCTTGGCATTGTATTGGCTATCTATATTAAGGAAGTTTTTGTTGGGTTTTCTCCCCCATGAGGGTTTCCCGGGATAAATGTTGTGTATCTTGTGATTGTGTTTCTCTCAATGATCCTACCTATGCTATTGTTATCTAGTAAATTGAAAATAAACTTAATAGTTGCTCTAAAATTAACAGTGATATCATCTAGCAAAACATGAGTGTCTTTGCAGAGAAAGTACTAGAGACCTTGTCCAAGTTGTAATCTTGGATTTAGTGATTTAGAAGAACAAGCGCACCCTCCATAGCAGTTGAGGCTTCAAGTTCCAGGTTTGATTAAATTGTTAAGCTTCAAATTTGTATATATCAAGGGTGATAGTTGCTACATTACAAATTGTGAAAGAAGTCTTTGAAAGGTTCTATTATTGCTATGTGCAATGAATACTTGACTGCTTATGAATACCATTGATATAGATGCTTATTGTACTTGTTTGCAAGATGAACTAACATTTCCTCTAGAGAGATATTTCTTGTTTTCTCTTCTTGTTCTTGTTCCGAGCAGGTAACCTTGTGAAATATGTTTGATGAACAATCCTTGTGGAAGCTGTCATAGAAGAAGTTTATAAGGATGACACAATTTCCAGATGGGCAGCAATCAGAATAGATAGAAACAAACTTAAAGAGACTCAGAGGATTTAGACTCGAAGGAAGTCAGGAATCAAAAGGAAACCAGAATAGGTCTATGACTCTTTGCAGAAAGCAAAGAGAGATGCAACAAACGAAAGCATGGACTCTCTCAGATGGAGGGAGTTGATCACAGAATTCCAAAAGAAGAGCATGCATATTTCCCATTCAGG
This sequence comes from Picea engelmannii, assembly GCA_009831015.1. Lineage (NCBI taxonomy): Eukaryota > Viridiplantae > Streptophyta > Pinopsida > Pinales > Pinaceae > Picea > Picea engelmannii. The sequence continues at coordinate 639,240 of ML787252.1, forward strand.
CATGAAGTTGGGATTAGGAGGGAGCTAATCCCCAACTATATGATCCATTGAAGAAGAACTTGTAAAGACTATGAAGTATCCATCCATGTTCTTCATTGGAAGTAGCAGCCATGATAAGCAACACGTGTTCAGTTTGACACTAGAAAAAGTCTTCTTCGAAAAGAAGCCTTGAATATCCTTGGTTTTCTATCTACATTTATGTTCCTATGGCGGAAGGAAAAAGTTAGAGCCTTCAAGAAAGAAGGGCATGTAATCTATAGCAGATTCCATGGACTCCAACATTGAAGAGAAACATGAGGAAGAACATGAAGATTCCAAGAAAGAAAGAAAAGTCAGAACAACCAATTGAACCAAGTTTGAACCCACTAGAAGCAGTCAAGCAGAAGGAATGGAAGGAAGTTGTGATGAAGAACAATGTATGTGAGAAATTGTGAAAAAGACTTCAGCATTGATAGATACAAGGCAAAACTCAAGGCTAGAGGGTTCTCCCAGAAGGAGGGAGAAGACTATGATGACAGCTTGTTCCAGTAACCAGACATACCTCTACCTGAGCCATTATATCTCTTGCAGTATCCATGGGTTGGAGTTTACATCAGATGAATGTAAAGAATGTTCTTCTCAACAGAGTAATTGAAGAAGAAGCATATGTAGAGAAACCTAAAGGTTTGAGACATACCAGAAAGAGACCCTTGTATGCAGATGGAAGAAGACCTTGTATGGATTCAAGCAAACTTGGTGCAGAGCCTCTCGTGTACAGCAGAAGCGTGGTGAAAACTTCCTATGACAGAGGAAGTATATTGAAATGGTTCTTCAAAAATCCGAGATGATGGATTGCAAATCCATGGAAAACTCCCATGATGACAGATCTGAAGAAGTTGAGAGACTTTGATCTAGTAGACATGTCTCTGTATCGACAATTGATTGGCTCATTAATGTATTTGGAAAATACTCGGCCGAATATTTGCCTTGCTGTGAAAATAGTTCTAGGTGGAACCTAGCCATGAAGAATTGAATAATTGCAAAGCATGCCTTGAAATGTCTTCGTGGGACGTTTGAGTTATGATATACAGCTGCATGGATTTATCGATTCAGATTGGGCAGGGAGTGCAGATGATAGAAGAAGTGCTACTTGGATATGTTTCAGTTTTAGCTTTGCCACGATGTCATGGGCTAGCAGGAAACATAAGTTTGTTGCACTCAGCATTGCAGAAGCAGAGCATATTATATCTTGTGATGCTTGTACGTAAGCATTGTGGCTCCGTAAGTTGGTTTCTGGACTGTTTGATCAAGTGTCGGATTCGACCATGATATATTGTGATAATTAGAGTTGTGTGAAGCTTTCAGAGAACCCAATGTTCCATGACAGGTCGAAGCACATTGAGATCAAGTATTATTTTCTCCATGATAGAGTCCAGAGGGGAGAAGTGGTTCTCCAGTATATCCTCACAGTTGAGCAAATAGCAGATATTTTGATAAAGCCTTTGTCCAAGATGAAAAGTTTGCGTACTTAAGGGACAAGCTGGTACTCGTGGAGATGACTTCCTTATTGGAAAAGGAAGAGATTACTTCCAGGTTAGGAGGGAGCACTGATATGTTATTGATTTATGGGCAGTCATTTTCCAGTTTGGAAAATGGTCCAGGTTGGGCAGTGACCTTCCAGTCCAAAAAGTGGCCCAAGATTTCTGACGGACAGGAATTTTCTGGTTCGGAAAATGGTCCAGATCGGACAGTCATTTTTCGTAATGAAAATGATCCAATAGATTGTTGATGTACCATAGATAGTGATTCCCCTTATGGCCAATGTGGGGGAATGGTCTAGGACAATCATTCTTCTTGGCAGTCACTCTAAGTAGTGGTCAAGCAGAATGGTCCACCTCTCTGAGCAGTCATTCTTTTGAAGTTCATAGTTGTGAGTAGTTTCAAAGAATGGTCTATTATAAGAGGTTGGTGCAGGACAATCATTTCCATAGGAAATGGTCCGAAGAGTCATTCCCTAGGGCAGACTCATTCTCTCCAAGTTGCACTGTGATTGCCCAGTTAGGCGAATGGTCCAGGTTCAACAATCAAGGATAGGCATTCCCTAGGGTGAACTCACTCTTTCCAAGTTGCACTGTGATTAGTGTCGGAGGAATGGCCCAATTAGGTGAATGGTCCAGGCTCAGAAATAAGGGACAGTTATTCTTCTATGCTTGGGAAGAATAGTCCAGATAGCTTATGGTTGATGTTTTACTTTCTTAGGGCAGATGCTCTTCTAGATCTCACAGATGTGAGTGGAACAATGGCCCAGATGACTCAGTTTGTATCATGATATTGTTATGCAGGCTGATATCAGATGATATGATTGTTGTGGATACTGTATGCCTCTGGACAGTAGTTGTATGCTACTATGGTGGATGTGTTCCACTAGTTGTGACTATGTGTCACTGGTTAGTAGTTGTGTGTTACTAAGAGTGGTTGTGTACCACTGGATAGTAGTTGTGTACTACTATGGATAGACACAATTGTGTTCTATTGGATGGCATTGTTCTGATTTCCATGGAGACTACCACTAGTGTTGGAGATGATTGCCATCTAGATGGATAGTTAGTGTGTTGATGGACAAACATTCTCCAAGTGGAGAATGGTCCAGGAAGGACAGATTGATGGTGGACAGACATCCTTCCTGTGGAGGATGGTCCAAGTTGACAGATTGTTGATGTACCATGGACAGCTATTCTTCTAGAACGTATGTCTGGATTAGAAGAATGGTATGTCTCCATGAGTTCACAGTAGTGACCAGAGTGGAGAGATTGGTACAGGACAGACATTTTCCCTGAGTTCACAGTAGTGGCCGAAGGGAAAATGATCCAGGATAGTCATTCTTCTAAGGACGTATGTTTGGATTAGAAGAATAGTCCTTGTAGCCCATGGTGTGGCTTCTAGCATTTGTTGGAACAGATATTCTTCTAAGACATATGTTTGGATTAGAAGAATGGTTCTTGTATCACTCTGTGGAGTGAGTGACTTATTTAGCATCATGCAGATGATACAGTTGATGCTATCAGATGATACTGATAGTGATGATGTTTCTCGTGAGTTGATCTACGTGATCATGAGATAGCATGTGTGGCTATGATGATGCTACCGGTTGAATGGTTTGTTTGTGCTCAAGACCATTGCCTTTAATGCCTCCCTAGCTAGGAGGGAGTGTTGATATTACAGTAGTTGCGAGAGGTATTAACCTCTACGTGTAACCTTTGACAAGACTAGACTATTCCGAGAAGCAAGAGAAACCCTAAACAGATGTGTAGAAAGCCTATAAGACATGTTGGCTCAATAAAAGAATTAATATTTAAGTGGTAACCTCTAAAAGAAGAAGTCGGCCTGGACAGGTGACAAAGAGAACTATAAATAAGAGGGAGCTAGAGCTCATTTGTCATACACACTCTCACAACTGCATAAGACTAGTGGTGCACAAGTTTGGAGAGGGAGTGCAGTTGCAGCTACTGCAACTGGGATTTTGGCTTTTGGTTATGGTTGGACTTTCTACTTGGTTATGGTTTGGATTCTTTGCTTGGTACACTAGCCTTGGAGAGAGATACACTATCTTGGTTGGCTATTGGTTTTAAGGTTTGCTTCCGAAATTATTCTGTCTGTCAAGGTTAAAGGTACTCAGGGGTGGCTTCATGCCTATGGTTGGGTGACAATATTGCTATATTGTCTATGAAAAAATGAGCACATCTCTTTAATTCTAACATCTCTAAGTCGTACTAGCATGACATAACTAGCATGATGCCAATGCATCATATCTAAGTTGTATGCCACCTCTAAGTTGTACTTGCATGATGTAGATCAGTGCCTCGTTGTGTCATCTCTAAGCTGTATGATCATCTTTAAGTCGTACTAGCATGACATATCTAGCATGATGTCAATACATCATATCTAAGTTGTATGCCACCTCTAAGTTGTACTCGCATGATCATATCTAGCATGACACAAGCCCCCTGCATCATCTCTAAGTTGTATGGACATCTCTAAGTCGTATTAGCATGACATATCTAGCATGATGTCAATACATCATATCTAAGTTGTATGTCATATCTAAGTTGTACTTGCATGGCCATATCTAGCATGATGCGGCTCACCAACATCGTCTCTAAGTTGTACTAGCATGAACATAACTAGCATGATGCAAGCATCATCTCTAAGTTGTATGTCCACCTCTAAGTTGTACTAGCACAATGCTCCTCAGGCCACTATATCAAAAACTCCAACCATCTGTATCATATCTAAGTTGTACTAGCATGATTATATCTAGCATGATGCAAGCATCATCTCTAAAGTTGTATGATCATCTCTAAGTTGTACTAGCATGATACAGATCCGCAGCTCACTGACAGTCCATGATGCCACATATCAGTGCTCCCTCCCAACGGAGGAAGTCATCGCCGCCCTTTCAACCAAGGGAGCAATCTCCACGAGCCCCAGCTTGTCCCTCAAGTATGCAAACTTTATCTTGGACAAAGGCTTCACAAAAATATCTGCAGTCTTCTCATCGGTGGAGATATATTGGAGAACCACTTCTCCCCTTGTTGATTTTTACTGTGTTTTCTCACCCTGCAATTTATCCCAATCTCGGTTTCAGTCTCTCCTTATCACTCCAAATGTTTAATGCCCTTTCCCAATATTAATGAAATTTGCAAACATTAATATGCATTAAATAATAAAATGATATTTGACTGAAACACATGAAATAAATGATCTTTTTCAATCGTTGTCTTAACACTCAGAAATTATAACAGCAAACACACATTTAATGACACAATGATATTTGGTCAAATGACCCTGGAAAAACCCCAATGTGGGGAAAACCAGTGAGAGAGAGGGAGTTCTTCTTATTTCTTCAATTCTGGAAATTACATATCAG
>ML787252.1:667949-680939 GCA_009831015.1 Picea engelmannii
TAGTGATGCCAATCTTGATGATTATGACATGGAGGACTCTAGAATCTAGAATCTAGAATCTAGATGGTTGATGCTCGAATGATTAATCATTGATGAACTATGTAGTATGGATGCCATTTCTATCTATATTGATGTACAAATATACATGTTTTTATATATTCTGCAACTAATTTGTCTTTCTACATATTTTTTTGAATATAAATGCAATATATATATATAAAATTATATGTATATATATAATAGACGCTTCGCTTCCAAGGATTTTTGGAAAATGACGCTTTCGACGCTCCCGCTTCTGGCAACAATGCACAGGACCCATTCAGGGAGTACAGGAGAGATTATTTGGCTTTGGGACCAGAATTCCATGCAGACATGAGTTTGTTAGATTATTGTTCGATCAGGTATTGAAACAGGCCCCGAGAGGCATAGAGGTGCAATGCGCAAACTCAAAACATGGACTTCATTAAGAAAGTGGGAAAGTTGAAATTCCTACTTTCAACGGGTCATCATGATGCTCACAGCTCAGGCATGGGTTCAGAAGCTTGACACATATTTCAAGCTCAACCCGATGACAGTCAGAAGCTATTAGCTTTGCCACCTTGCACTTGGATGGGGAGGCCCATGATTGGTGGCACCATGGGCTGGTGACCTTGGATCACAGCCACGTTACGTCATATTTGGAGTTCACAAAGAGGTTGATGGAGAGGTTTGACAAGAGGGATCCAGAACTCCATTTCAGGGATCTGACACAGTTGAGACAGACAGGGTCGGTTGAGGCCTTCATCACAGAGTTCCAGCGGAAGGCAGTGGTTGTTTCAGATATTTCAAAGCACAGATTGGTGAAGTTGTTCACCGAGGCGTTGACGAAGCCATTGAGGGGTTGGGTTAACGCTTTCAAGCCTCGCACCCTACAGGAGGCCATTGTGCGCACTAGAGACATGGGGGACTCAATGCTGAAACCCAAAACCTTTACCAAACCCTATGTGCCACAGAGAGACAAGGATCAAAAAAATCCTCAGAGGGATTGGAAGGGTAAGCCCAAGTTGGATGATGACACCAGACAGGAGTTGATGAGGAAGAAGCTTTGCTTCTCTTGCAGAGACCCTTGGGTCCCAGGGCATAGATGCATGGGAAAGGGACAGATCCACTACATTGAGGTGGAATCAAGCAGTGAGGAGGAGGATGAGGAGATCAGAGAACATGCAGATAATGATTCAGAGGATGAGACTACACATGAGCCAGAGCGACATCCAAAGAAACCTCAGATACATGCAGAGGCACAGCCAAAGGAGGAGACAAAACCTCATAGAGAGGTGAAAGGGGGACCATAGCAACCCTTTCTGGAGTACCCACATACAACACTCTCGGGCTTAAGGGCCTTATACAGGGGCAGCGCATGACATCTCTACTAGACGGTGGGGCTATCCACAATTTCATCGATGCGTCCTTAGTAGCCCGGAAGGGGTTATGCACTGAGGAGTTTGAGGAGTTCATCGTGGCAGTGGCAGATGAATATACTATGACATGCTTGGACAAGGTCCCAGACCTAGAGGTCAAGCTAGGAAACTACACCCTGACGGATACCTTTTATGTAGTTGACTTGTCAAATACAGCTGCAGTGTTGGGGGTACAGTGGCTATATTCATTGGGAGAGACTGGGTTCAACTATCAAACGCTGAACATGAGTTTGAGATATGCCAGTGGATTGAGAGTAGTATTGAGAGGTATGTCTACAGAAGCACCCAAGGCAGTATCAACGAAGAGGATGGAGCGGATCTTCTGTCACAATGATGTAGCATATGCAACAGAGTGTCTGATCACCACCCAGAAAGATTCAGAGGGCAGAAAGCACTACCATCCACAGATCAAAGAACTTATGAGTCAGTATGAGCCATTGTTTGGGTCGATACCACCAGGGAGACCACCAGACAGGGGGTTCGAGCATACTATTGAGTTGGAGGCGGGGCTACACCGATGATCATCGCACCCTATAGGAACCCCAAGAGATTCAAGGACAAGATCGAGAAAGCAATCAAGGAATTGCTTGCGATGGGGCACATCAGGCCTAGCATGAGTCCTTTTGCTTCTTCAGTCGTTCTGGTACTAAAGAAAGATGGCACATTGAGGATGTGCATTAACTAGAGATCTCTCAATAAGAAAACAATCAAGAACAGATACCCCATTCCGCGCATAGATGAGTTGATGGATGAGCTACATGGGGCAGTTTTCTTCACCAAAATTGATTTGCGGTCAGGGTATCATCAGATCAGCATCTGAGAGCAGGACACAGAGAAGACATCTTTCAGATGTCATTTTGGGCACTTCGAGTTTTTGGTCATGTCATTTGGGTTGACCAACGCACTAGTCACCTTTCAGTCTTGCATGAATGACATCTTCATGGGGCAGTTGAGGAAGTACCTTTTGGTATTCTTCGATGACATTTTGATTTACAGCAAGACATGGGCTAAGCATTTGGCACACTTGGAGGAGGTCTTCGGCATTATGCAGACACAGCCATTATATGCCAAGGAGTCCAAGTGTGAGAGAGGGATGAGAGAACTATTGTACTTGGGGCATATCATCAGTGAGCAGGGAGTACAGGTTCATCAAGAGAACATCAAGGCCATTTTGGATTGGCCAACACCCAAGAACCTCACAGAGTTGAAGGGATTCTTTGGGTTATGCAGTTACTACAGGCAGTTTGTCAGGGGATTTTCACAGTTGGGAGCACCACTCACAGATCTAACCGGTGCTTTTCATTGGACGAATGAGTCACAACAGACTTTCGAGAAAATGAAGGAGGTTATGAGCACATGCCATGTTCTAGCCCTTTTGGATTTCTCTTGGTCATTTGTCCGAGAGTGTGACGCATCAGGGGTGGGGATTGGAGCAGTTTTGATGCAGGGGGGGCATCCCATTGTGTTTGAGAGTAGGAAGCTCAACGAGTCAAAGAGACTCTATTCAATTTATGATGAGGAAATGCTAGCAATCATGCATGTCTTAACCAAATTCAAGCAGTATCTGGTGGGTAGCAAATGTTAATGTTTAAGCCATTATTATAGATGTTTGCATTTCATTAGATAACAATAGCATAGTCCAAGATCACTGAGAAATACACAATCACAAGAGACACAGCATTTATCCTAGGAAACCCTCTAGGGGAAGAAAACCCAGCAAAACTTCCTTAATATAGATAGCCAATAAAATGCCAAGAGATCTCTTAAACAAATATAGAAAGTCCTCTCCCAGATATGCGCCACTCTCTCTCTCCTTCTCCGGTAGCAGATCTGAACTTGTCTCTCAAAATGAGCAAGTGAGTTGTGTCTAAGTGAGGTGCTAGCCTCCTTTATTTATACAAGTCTGGCACATGTGAAGTGTCTCTTCACTGGCAGGGCCGACTTCTCAAACTGGGTGGGTAAACCCACCTTTATTATATTTCTAGGCTTCTTTAATATCTGTTGGGACCGACTTCTTATTCTGCCTATTACAATTGTCTTTTGACCAATCCGCAAAAGGAGATTTGGTCCTATTACAATAACCGACACGATCAATCAACAATGGGGATTGATCCTATGAATAATATATCAATAATAATAAGAATACTCTTTGCAGTTACATTATTTCAACAGCAAATTTGTAGTGAAGACTGATCACAATAGTCTTAAGTATTTCCTAGATCAGAAAGACCTCAGCAAGAGACAACAGAAGTGGGTCTCAAAGATCTAAGCCTTTGACTTTGACATTGAGTATGTTAAAGGAAAAAGGAATGTCGTAGCAGATGCTTTGTCTAGAAGGCCAGCAGGATGTTCGATGATGGACATTTGCAGAGACTGGAAGGCACATTTGTTGGTGGAGTACTCCAAAAAAAAAAATTCATGTAAGGTACTGGATGGACAGGTAGTTGATGATAGATATCGAGTGTTAGACGATGTAATTTTCTACAAGGACCAGATCTATTTGGTTCCAGAATCTACCTTAAAAGGGAAGGCTCGGAAGGTTTGTCACGATTCACCTACAGTCGGGCATCAGGGATTCTTCAAAACCTACCGACAGATCAGGCAGAGATTCTCATGGAAGGGTCTCAAGGATGATGTACTGAAACACATCCAAGAGTGCATGACTTGCCAGCAGACACACCCCGCGAGGTTACTTCATCCTCTACCCATTCCGGAGTAGAAATGAGAGAGCATTTTTATGGACTTCATTACAGATTTTCCTCGAGTGCAGGGCAGGGACTGTATATTTGTAGTGGTCGACAGGATGACCAAATTTGCACACTTCTTCGCCATACCCAAGGACTACAAGGCCATACAAGTAGAGGAGCTATTTTTTAGAAAGGTTTCCAGTTGCACGGGTTACCCAGGCAGATAGTCAGTGACAGAGATGGTGCTTCATCAGCGCGTTTTGGCAGGAGCTCTTCAGGTTGGTGGGCACAGAGTTAGCCATGAGTACCAGCTACCACCCGCAGACAGATGGACAGACAGAGATTGTCAACAAATGGGTGGAGGGGTATCTGAAAAATTATGTAGGGGGGCAGCTGGTAGGAAAATATATTGTGGAGATATTGAAAAGGTTCGGTATGACAAAATGCAAATCCATGCCTACACCAGTGGTGATGGATTTGAAAAAGATTAGTGATGTTGATTCAGGAGAGATTCATCCACACTTGTACAAACAATTGAGTGGAACACTGATGTATCTGGTTAACAATAGACCGGATATATGCTATGTAATGAATGTGCTTAGCCAATTTATGAGCCAACCGAGACAAACTCGTTGGATAGCAGCAAAACATGTATTGAGATACCTACGAGGCACAGTTAATTATGGCCTAAGATATGCCTCCGGTGTAGACTTGAGCCTGCAGGGATATGCCGATGCAGATTGGGCAGGGAGCGCAGTAGACAGGAAAAGCACCGTTGGTTGTTGCTTCACTTTGGGGTCTGCCATGGTTTCCTAGTGTAGTAGAAAACGGATTTTTGTGGCATTGAGTACCGCAGAGGTAGAGTACATTGCATTGAGTGTAGCAGTTCGTGAAGCAGTGTGGTTTTGCAAACTTCTGACTGATTTATTCGATCATGAGATGGATCCTACTACTACTCATTGTGATAACCAGAGTTGTGTGAAGCTCTCTGAGAACCCTGTGTTTCTTAACAGATCGAAACACATCGAGATAAAATATCACTATATCAAAGACATGGTGCAGAGGAAGATAGTACATGTGCAGTATCTTCCTACCCATGAGCAGATCGCAGATATCTTCACCAAACCGCTTGCCAAGACGAAGTTCGAGTATTTTCATGAGAGACTTGGCCTAGTGGAGAATGCCTCCCTAGCTGAGAGGGAGTGTTGATGATTACAGCTGCGTGAAACATCCTCCAGGACACAGACCTGAGAGAGAGCCCCTGAGTTGGGTGTGTGGTTCCTATCTGAGACAGAACTGGAACGTTGTGTTGGCCTCCTCCTTGCAGAGAGTTGAGAAGAATTCCAGATGATTCTCCTGTGTAACGCAGTGAGAAAGAAGATCTGTTGAGTTGGACGTGCCTATGATTGAGCACAGGTGAACGTGTGAAATGCCATGAGTTGGGTGCATCGTTCTGAGACAAAGATGAAACGATGTATTAGCCTCCTCTAAGCAAAGAGTTGAGATGATTAACTCCAGATGACTTATGTGTAACACAGTGAGAAAGAAGATTTGTTGAGTTGGACGTGCCTGTGGATGAGCACAGGTGAACGTGATCCTAGTGGTTGAGCACTAGTGAGTCTGGCTCTCCTGTGAGACATAGTGAGATAGAGAGACATCCCTGTGGCTGAGCACAGATGGATGTGCCCCTAGTGGATGAGCACTAGAGGGTGTATAAGATCCCTTGCTATATTGTTCAAGAGTCAGACTTACCTGTAACCCTAATTGTTATGTAAAGGGTACAGGTCGGCCCCACCTTAATGTAAAAGATAATTAATATGGTAATTATTAATTATATTACAAGTTATTGAGGTCGGCCATGTTGTGCCAATAGACACTACTGTTGATAGGTTCAATCTAATATAAGTAAAGGTAAATTCCCCATTGAGGAAATATATCACAAGTGTGAGTTTGGAAATTTCAGCAAGTACTTCTTCTTGGAAAAAGTGCGCACCTCTCTTGGGTGCTAGTCTTCTAGGGTTTGTGAGCACCCTTTTGTGTGTTAGGTTTTTATGGTGGTGGAGGTCTTTCTCTTGAAGAATATAGCAAAGAATTGGTTGGGTTTCCTTCCCTTGTTAAGAAGGGTTTCCCAAGATACTTCTTGTGTACTTGTGCATGGTGTTTCTTCTTGTGATCTTGGTTGCTGCAACAAATTGTTTATGGTTTAAGTAAAATGCTAAAATGGAATGAACTTCATGCTTAAGCCTTGCCTATTGAAAAAATCAATAGGTTTCTCCAAGAGCAGAGAGATTCCAAGATGGTGGACCTCTACTAGCCTATAAAGGAACTTGTTGCTTCTGGAATAGAGAACAGACCCAGAGGAGGGTGCCAACGGGATGTAGTTTTACAAAGGCTCAATGATTTTGACTCCAAGTATGACATGTTAATGTTTAAGCCATTATTATAGTTCTTTGCATTTCAATAGATAACAGCAACATAAGACAAGATCACTGAGAAATACACAATCACAAGAGACACAGCATTTATCCTGGGAAACCCTCTAGGGGAAGAAAACCAACAAAACTTCCTTATTATAGATAGCCAATACAATGCCAAGAAATAACTTAAGCTAATACAAAAGATACTCTCCCAAAGATGCACCACTCTCTCTCTCTCTCTTCTCCAACTGCAGTTCTGAAACTTGTCCCTCAATGAATAAGTGAGGTGTGTCTAAGTGAGGCGCAAGCCTCCTTATTTATATTAATCTGGCACGTGTGAAGTGTCTCTTCACTGGCAGGGCCAACTTCTTAATCTGGGTGGTTATAACCACCTTTGTTATATTCTGGGGCCTCTTTGATATATTCTGGGGCCGACTTCTTCTTTTGCCTATTACAATTATATTATGACCAATCTACAAAAAGGGATTTGGTCCTTTTACAATAGCCGACATGATCAATCCACAATGGGGATTGATCCAATGAATAATATATCAAATAATAATAATAATACACTTTGCAGTTACATTATTTCAACACTCCCTCTTAACAAGAAGGGTATTCTTCAACAGCATCAGGCGAGAGAGAGAGAGGACAACATCATCAACATCATCTTGGAACACTGACTGGCGTATCTATAAATCATCGGAAGTTTTCTTCATCGGCAGCATCGTCATTCTCAAAGGAATGCAATCATCATCTGCATCAATATGTATTAGTATAAAACTAATACATCATCATCATCACAACACGAGGCTGGCTCATCATAATACAGGACTGGCTTTACGTCACAGTTGTCAAGCTGGAAGCTCAGTACTCGTCTTGCTTTACGTCACAGCAATCAAGTTGGAAGCAAGATATTAGACTGGCTTTACGTCACAGCTTCTCAAGCTAGAAGCATAGTACTAGTCTCATCTCAACGTCTTCCTTTACGTCACAACACTTAAGTTGGAAGCAAGATACTAGACTGGCTTTACGTCACAGCTGTCGAGCCAGAAGCACAGTACTAGTCTCATCACATCGTCTTGCTTTACGTCACAACCATCAGGTTGGAAGCAAGGTACTAGATTGGCTTTACGTCACAGCTGTCAAGCCGGAAGCACAATACCAGTCTCATCTCATTGTCTTGCTTTACGTCACAGCAATAAAGCTGGAAGCAAGATACTTGTCCTTCTTTACATCACAACAATCAAGCTGGAAGCAGGATACTAGACTGGCTTTACGTCGCAGTTGTCAAGCCGGAAGCACAGTTCTAGTCTCATCACCTCGTCTTGCTTTACGTCACAACAATAAAGTTGGAAGCAAGAGATGTCTTGTCACAACAACTACTCCCCCTTTCGAGGAAGGTCCTTTCGGACTATACCAAGCTTATCTCAAAAGTGCTCAAACTTTACACAAGATAGAGGCTTGGTCAACACATCAACAACCTATTCATCCGTGCTAACGTACTGAAGCTTTAAGGCTCCTCTCTGCACCATGTCACGGATGTAATGATATCGGATCTCTATGTGCTTCGACCTGTCATGGAATACAGGATTCTCTGTCATCTTTATGCAGCTCTGGTTGTCACATAGGATCGTGGTTGCTTCCATCTCTAGGTCAAATAGACCAGTCAACAACTTTCAAAGCCATATAGCTTCGCAGCTGGCAGAACATGCAGCAATGTATTCTGCTTCCGCTATGTTGAGAGCAATGTTGGATTGCTTTCTACTCTGCCATGAGATCATGGTTGATCCCAAACTGAAACAACATCCTGAAGTGCTTTTCCTGTCAAAAACACTTCCTGCCCAATCTGCATCAGTATATCCACTCAATGTGAAATCATGATCTCCATCATAGTTGAGACCACAATCTATTGTACCCTTAAGGTACCTCATCACATGTTTTGCAGCCACTAGGTGAACATGTCTGGGTTCTACCAGAGACTAACTCAAGGTGTTCACGGCAAAACAAATGTTTGGTCTGGTGTTCGTCAGGTACATCAGCGATCCAATAATCTGTCTGTACAGTGTGGCATCAATCAATTCTGACGAAGTGTCGACCAACAACTTCAGCTTCGCTTCCATGGGTGTATTCATGGACTTGCATTCCAACATGTCGAATCTCTTCAGGATTTTGACTACATACTTCCCTTGGTTAAGGAAGATCTTCTCTAGACTCTGCCATACCTCAAGACCTAAGAAATAATGCATTAAGCCAAGGTCTTTCATTTCAAATTCTGAGGCAAGTCTCTTCTTACATTCAGTGATGAGATTTTCTTCTCCGGTTAAGAATAAGTCATCCACATATAGCAGTAATATCACTGGCTCATCATTCATAACCTTGAAGTAGAGGTTAGAATCTGCTTTACTCTTGGTAAAGCCCAAGCTCGTCAGGAAACTGTCCATCCGGCCATACCAAGCTCTAGGAGCTTGCTTCAATCCATACAAGGCGTTCTTCAACTTGCAGACATGAGACTTCCTGTCTTAAACTTCAAATCCTTGAGGTTGCTCTATATACACTTCCTCTTCGATGACACCATTTAGGAAGGCTGCCTTTACGTCCATCTGGTGCAACTTCCACTTCATCTTAGCTGCAAGGGCTATGATGGTTCTGATCGAAGTGTATCTGGCTACAGGAGCAAATGTCTCTTCATAGTCAATGCCTTCTTTTTTAGAAAAGCCCCGAGCAACGAATCTTGCTTTATACTTTTCAATACTTCCGTCAGCAACATGTTTTATTTTGAAGAGCCATTTGGAGGATACCACGTCTTTACTCTTCGGTCTGGGAACTATTTCCCATAAATCATTCTTTATTATGGATTGGTATTCCTCTGTCATGGCATCTGCCCATTCTTTCATATCAATGGCTTCTTCAAAGCAGGTAGGCTCCTTCTCTAGGAGGTCACACATCAAAGCCGTATAACTCGAGAATGGCTTTGGTCTTTTCACCTGTCTCGTGGTTCCTTGGGGAACACCATATTTCTCTCCATCTTGAATGAGCTCTCTAGCCCAAGCTGGCTTTCTTTTATGAAGGATCGTCATCTGAGGCGGTTCTTGAAATTCTACTATATCATGGTCTTCTGGAATTTCCTCATCATGGGAAACTACGTCTTCCCTCACTGGTTCTACAGCTCTGGGAACCTCCCTCACTGGTTCTGCAGTTCTGGGGATTACGGGTTCTTCTTCACGTCCTTCTTCAAGCTGGCATCTTCTCAATTTCTTGGGTGTTGCATCTGCATCAAAAGTCACATCCCTGCTGATCTCAATGTGGCAATGACCTGGTATGTAAATTCTGAAGGCCTTGGATACCTCATAGTATCCCACAAATATTCCCTTCTTTCCTAAAGGTTCCAGCTTCATTCTCTTCTCTTTCGAAATATGTATAAAAACTGGGGCAGCCAAATATTTTGAGATGGCTTACCTTTGGTTTCTTTCCGGTGAACATCTCTTCCGGGGTCTTGAACCCAAGTGCACTAAGGGATAATCGGTTTTGCACATAAACGACTATCATTGCTGCTTCTGCCCATAAGCACATTGGAAGATCTTGATCATGGATCATAGTCTTCACAACTTCCATTATCATTATGTTCTTTCGTTCAGCTACACCGTTTTGTTGAGGATTATAGGGAGTTGCGGGTTCCCTCTTGATCCCAACATCTTTACAGAAACTCACGAACTCTTTTGAGGTATATTCTCCTCCATTATCTGACCTGAGTATCTTGATCTTTCTTTCGGAAAGGTTCTCTATCAAGGCTTTGAATACCTTGAACTTGCTGAACACTTCATCTTTAGATTTCATAAAATACACCCAGGTCTTACGAAAATAATCATCAATAAATGATACATAGTATACGTACCCACTAATGGAGGACGATGGCATTGGGCCACATACATCTAAATGAATGAGCTCTAGGACTCCTTCTGCTTTGTTGTCTCTCTTCGGAAAAGGGTTCTTGATATTCTTCCCTTGCGCACATCCATTGCACACGACTTCATGGTCAATTTTGAATTCTGGTAGACTTGTGACAGCTTTGCATATGTATGGTAGCGCCTTGTAATTGATGTGAGCTAATCTTCTATGCCAAAGTTCACATGAGTTTTCAATGGCGTGGGTCATGGCAGCCTCTGAGTGACCCTTTAGCTTATACAAGCCATTTTCTTCTCTTCCAATGATGATTGCTTCTTTCATGGTTTCTTCTTTAGCCCACATGAGGACTTCTCCATCTATAAAGGCAACTCTGAAGCCTTTCTTTTCTAAAGCAGAAATGGAGTAGGTTCTTTGTCAAACCTGGTACAAAGAGTACGTCCTTCATCTTTATTGAGTTCCCTAAATTTATCTTGTATCTTGATTCTCCCACTCCCTTGATGGGATATTGGTAATCATCTCCAAGTGTCACTTTCTGAGAAAACTTCTTTTCTGAAATACAAGAGAGAATGTCTCTCTAACCTATCATGTGCTTGGAGGCACCACTATCAATGAGCCATGTGTCCTCTCCAGGTGTTACCGATCCTGAGAGGGCCGAGATTAAGACATAGTCTTTGATCTGCTCTCTTATCAACTTTGCAGGTGGCGCTTCATCTTCAACTGCATGGGCATGGTGCCTCTTATGTTTCCTCTTGTATTCTTCTCGTCTAGCTGGACAAAATTTCGCAATGTGTCCCATCTTTTCACAATGATAGCATTGTACAGATGAGTAATCTCTTTCCCTTTTGTCCTCTCTTTTGAAATCTCCTTGAATGAGATTCTTTATTATTGAATTTGTTTAGCGGTTGAGGTTCTTTATGAGTCTCCTTCTGGAAGTAGGGTTTCTTCCTTCCCCTTTTGGTGTGAGTAGCTAGGGCTTGATCATCATCTTTTGCTAGTAACGCTTCACGGTTAGCTACGCTTGTTTCTTCTTGAATGCATTCTTCCCATAGGCGGTCAAACTTCAGTTTCTCCGTTCTGGCACAAATCGTTTGGATGAATGCATCCCAAGGTCTTCTGAGACCATTAAGAGCTATCATTATGAGCTCGTCTTCATCTATAGTGTGTCCAATTGCTTCTAACTGTTCTTTAAATTCTGAGATTCTGGAGAAATATTCTTGGATTGTTTCTCCTTTTTGCATCCTCGTATTCTTCAGTTAAGTTCTTAGATTCATCTTCCGGTTTATGTTCTTTCCTTCATACAGTCTGCTTAGGGCATCAAACATTTCTTTCGGAGTCTTCTTTGATGACACATAAGGAATCAGGTGGTCTTTGATTGAATCTGCAATGATCTTTTGGACCTGATCATGTCCTTTAGATGCTTGGCTTTTTCTGCAGCATCATCGGGTTCCGGTACCACTTCTTTGACGAATCTTGCTAGGTCATTCTCTTCAAGGATCAGGTTGATCCTATACTTCCAGGCACGAAAGTTTTCCACACCTTCCAATTTGTCAGCAAGCTTCGTGCTTGCAGACATCTTTTACGTGGAGCTAGGAAAATGACCAAAAAATGAAAATGCTCAAAATCAAATTCTGAACTTACCAGGAGATGTGCTTGGCTGAGGCGAGTAGCCTGGTGTGCTTGGATCTGAGAAAATCCAACTTTTACCCCTCCAAACTTGATCTGCGGATTTCTAGACTGGTGCTTCTGGTTTTCTGGTACCTTTGGTACTCTGGTACTTCTGGTACTTCTGGTTCTCTGGTTTTCTGGTACTTCTGGTACTTTGTGAAACTAGGGTTTCACTTTCCGGGAGATCTAGCCACTGAAAAGGTGCGCTGAGAGTGCCAAAGTAATCCTTGGGGGAGGGCACACTTTTCTAGATAGTTTTAGGGCTGAAAAGCTTCACCATCAAAAAACCCTAATTTGCATGTACAGCAACAGTGACGTTTTTCACTCTTGTGAAAGATGCTTTCTTCAGCTTGGCTCTGATCCCATGTTAATGTTTAAGACATTATTATAGTTCTTTGCATTTCAATAGATAACAACAACATAAGACAAGATCACTAAGAAATACACAATCACAAGAGACACAGCATTTATCCTGGGAAACCCTCTAGGGGAAGAAAACCCAGCAAAACTTCCTTATATAGATAGCCAATACAATGCCAAGAGATAACTTAAGCTAATACAGAAGATCCTCTCCCAAAGATGCGCCACTCTCTCTCTCTCTTCTCCAACTGCAGTTCCGAAACTTGTCTCTCAATGAACAAGTGAGGTGTGTCTAAGTGAGGCGCTAGCCTCCTTATTTATACTAATCTGGCACGTGTGAAGTGTCTCTTCCCTAGCAGGGCCGACTTCTTAATCTGGGTGGTTATAACCACCTTTATTATATTCCGGGGCCTCTTTGATATATTCTGGGGCCGACTTCTTCTTTTGCCTATTACAATTATATTATGACCAATCCGCAAAAGGGGATTTGGTCCTTTT
>ML787252.1:707381-728801 GCA_009831015.1 Picea engelmannii
TTCTTCCGGATTCTGTTGCAAGTCTCGTGAGGAGCTTGCTATGTATACAGGTTCCATTGTATTGCATTACATGTTGTATCTCTTGCTTTAACCACATTATATAGACAGATATCCTAAAACTGGTTTTCCCCAGGGGGGGGTTTATCCAGGGTCATTGACCAAAAATACCTGTGTCAAATTTATGCATGTGTAGAAGTGTAGTTCAGCATTTTAGAGTTTCAAGATCTAGAGGTAGTGTTATGTGTTTTAAGTATTATTGCATGTGCTAACATTGTAACAAGAAAACACTTGCAAGGGCACCTTAAATGAGCACTTAACCTATAAAATATTGAGCAGCAAGTACATGACAGCTTGCTGTCCTAAAACAGCAGAAAGAGGACAGCAAACAGTTGAAACTTAGAGCCATCCTAAGGTCAAAGACAGACCTTAGATGGCAGCCTCATAGGACCTCAGAATTTCAACACAACAGATCCCAACCTGTATTTCAAGTTAATAGAAAATCATCCCCTAATTTTGGTTCTATATGTTGATGATTTGTTCCTTACTGGAGAGGAACAATTGATAGCTCAGTGTAAGAGGGAGCTCACTTCTAAATTTGAAATGAAAGACATTGGACTCATGCATTACTTCCTTGGTTTGGAAGTATGGCAAAGAACAGATGAAATTTTACTTTCACAAGGAAAATATACAGTTGATATACTGCGCAGATTTGGTATGCTAGATTGTAAATCCATGTCTACACCCATGGTATGTAACTTAAAGAAGTTGCATGAGTTAGATTTTGAATCAAACTCGGTGGACCCATCTATGTACAGGCAGCTTCTTGGATCCTTGATGTATTGGATCCATACAAGGCCAGATATTTGAGAGGATCCATTGCATATGGACTTAGATACACTTCCAATGGAGGTGTTACTTCATGGCACTGTTGTATATCTCGGCGATATATCGGATATATCGCCGATATTTTGTGGGGGGCGATACTTTCCTAGTAAAATATCGCGATATATCCGATATTTTGAACATGTCACGATACATTCATTAACTCGCGAGATATTGGGAAAATATCGTGAGTCGATAGAAAGTGTCGGCCTGCTGGGTAAAAGCGCGGAAAAAGTGCGCATGAAGGAGTTTTAGAGGCCGCAGGTTGCCTTTTTCACTCATTGCTTCATTTCTAAAGTGTGAGAGAGCTAGAGAGGTGTGAGGGAAGTCATTGTGCATCTATCCAAGGAGGAGAAAGTCAAGAATCTTGTTGCCATTAGCGCCAGCGGAGAGATCAAGATTTCCAGGTATGATCCAAAACGTTTTTCTTTCATTTGTTTGAAGTTTTGAACTTTGTTTTTTTAATTTTTAGAGTTAGGCTAGGGCTTGCAATGTGCCTCTTCTTGTTGTTTTTGAATGAAAGATTCAATCCTTCTAATTCATCTAGCTCTCATTATTTAACCTTTGCATTACCATGTGTTTATTTTGTTTTTTTTTTGTCCCATAGGTTTAATATTTTCATCTAAACAATATGTCGAAGGCAGTGGATCCAATGTGGGTGTATGGTGAACCAGTGGAACTTCCCAATAGACAAATATTGACATGCAATCTTTGCGGCAAAAAAATTTATGGAGGAATTAGCCGCTTGAAATACCACCTTGCCAAAATCCATGGGTTTGATGTGGACAGCTATATAAAAAGTAACCCAGAAATTATGCGTATTGCAAACCAATCACTCATTAATATGGCTAATAAGAGGGATGCAGTCGAGACTCGCAAAAAAGAACTTGAACTTGCAAATAGAAACACTAGAACAAGTGCCTCTAAGGGGGGACCAGTACAATCCCACTCCTCAGCCACAGGGCCCTCAACTTCTGCAGTTCGCTCATCAGCCTCACCTTTCTTTATGCCGAGGTCAACACCTGGGGGAAACCTTCTATTCAGTCAATGATTAAAACAAAAGAGACTGAGGAGGCCGACAAGCTTGTGGCCAAATGTTTTCTTTGGAGTGATATTGTTAAGGTTTAAGCTATTATTAGAGTTCTTTGCATTTCAATAGATAACAATAGCATAAGATAGGATCACTGAGAAATACACAATCACAAGAGACACATCATTTATCCTGAGAAACCCTCATGGGGCAGAAAACCCAGCAAAACTTCCTTAATATAGATAGCCAATACAATGCCAAGAGATAACTCAAACAAGTACAGAAAGTCCTCTCCCAAAGATGCGCCTCTCTCTCTCTCTCTTCTCCAACTGCAGCTCCGAAACTTGTCTCTCACTGAACAAGTGAGTGTGTGTCTAAGTGAGGCGCTAGCCTCCTTATTTATACAAGTCTGGCACGTGTGGAAGTGTCTTTTAACTGGCAGGGACGACTTCTTCTTCTAGGTGGTTATAACCACCTTTATTATATTCCGGAGCTTCTTTGATATATTCTGGGACCGACTTCTCTTTTTGCCTATTACAATTACATTATGACCAATCCGCAAAAGGGGATTTAGTCCTTTACAGTAGCCGACATGATCAATCCACAATGGGAATTGATCCAATGAATAATATATCAAATAATAATTAGAATACACTTTGCAGTTACATTATTTCAACACTCCTCCTTAACAAGGGTATTCTTCAACAGCATCAGACGAGAGAGAGGCCTTTATCATCAACAGCATCAGGAGGGCAGCATCATCAATATCATCTTGGAACACTGACTGGCGTATCTATAAATCATTGGAAGTTTTCTTCATCGGCAGCATCATCATTCTCAAAGGAATGCAATCATCCTCTGCATCAATATGGATTAGTATAAAACTAATACATCATCATCATCATCACAGCACGAGGTTGGCTCATCATCATCATCACAGCACGAGGCTGGCTCATCATCATCATCACAGCACGAGGCTGGCTCATCATCATAATACTGGACTGGCTTTACGTCACAGCTATCAAGATGGAAGCACAGTGCTCGTCTTGCTTTACGTCACAGCTATCAAATTGGAAGCAAGATACTAGACTGGCTTTACGTCACAGCTATCAAGCTGGAAGCACAGTACTAGTCTCATCTCATCGTTTGCTTTATGTCACAGCACTCAAGCTAGAAGCAAGATACTAGACTGGCTTTACGTCACAACTATCAAGCTGGAAGCACAGTACTAGTCTCATCTTATCGTCTTGCTTTACGTCAAAGCACTCAAGCTGGAAGCAAGATACTAGATTGGCTTTACGTCACAGCTATCAAGCTGGAAGCACAATACTAGTCTCATCTCATCGTCTTGCTTTACGTCACAGCACTCAAGCTGGAAGCAAGATACTAGACTGGCTTTACGTCACAGCTATCAAGTTGGAAGCACAGTACTAGTCTCATCTCATCGTCTTGCTTTACGTCACAACACTCAAGTTGGAAGCAAGATACTAGACTGGCTTTACATCACAGCTATCAAGCTGGAAGCCCAGTACTATTCATATCACAACAGCTACTCCCCCTTTCAAGGAAGGTCCTTTTGGACTATACCAAGCTTATCTCGAAAGTGCTCAAACTTTACACAAGATAGAGGCTTGGTCAACACGTCAGCAACTTGTTCATCTGTGCTAACGTACTGAAGCTTTAAGGCTCCTCTCTACACCATGTCACGGATGTAATGATAACGAATCTCTATGTGCTTTGATCTGTCATGGAATACAGGATTCTTTGTCATCTTTATGCAGCTCTGGTTGTCACATAGGATCGTGGTTGCTTCCATCTCTAGGTCAAATAGGCCGATCAGCAACTTTCGAAGCCATATAGCTTCGCAGCTGGCAGAACATGCAGCAATGTATTCTGCTTCCGCTGTGATGAGAGTAATGCTAAATTGCTTCCTACTCTGCGACGAGATCATGGTTGATCCCAAACTGAAACAGCATCCTGAAGTGCTTTTCCTGTCAGAAACACTTCCTGCCCAATCTGAATCAATGTACCCATTCAATGTGAAATAATGATCTCCATCATAACTAAGACCACAATCTAATGTACCCTTAAGGTACCTTATCACATGTTTTGTAGCCACAAGGTGAACATGTCTGGGTTCTACCAGAAACTGACTCAAGGTGTTCACGGCAAAACAAATATCTGGTCTGGTGTTTGTCAGGTACATCAGCGATCCAATAATCTGTCTATACAGTGTGGCATCAATCAATTCTGACGAAATATCGACCAGCGGCTTCAACTTCGTTTCCATGGGTGTATTCATGGGCTTGCACTCTAACATGTCGAATCTCTTCAAGATTTCGACTGCATACTTCCCTTGGTTAAGGAAGATCCTCTCTGGACTCTGCCATACCTCAAGACCTAAGACATAATGCTTTAGCCCAAGGTCTTTCATCTCAAATTCTGAAGCGAGTCTCTTCTTACATTCAGTGATGAGCTTTTCTTCTCTAGTTAAGAATAAGTCATCCACATATAGCAATAATATCACTGGCTCATCGTTCATAACCTTGAAGTAGAGGTTAGAATTTGCTTTACTCTTGGTAAAGCCCAAGCTCGTCAGGAAGTTGTCTATCCGGCCATACCAAGCTCTATGAGCTTGCTTCAATCCGTACAAGGCTTTCTAAAACTTGCAAACATGAGACTTCCTGTCTTCAACTTCGAATCCTTGAGGTTGCTCTATATACACTTCCTCTTCGATAACACCATTTAGGAAGGTTGTCTTTACGTCCATCTGGTGTAACTTCCACTTCATCTTAGCTGCAAGGGCTATGATGGTTCTGATAGAAGTGTATCTGGCTACAGGAGTGAATGTCTCTTCATAGTCAATGCCTTCTTTTTGAGAAAAGCCACGAGCTACAAATCTTGCTTAATACTTCTCAATACTTCCATCAGCAACATGTTTTATTTTGAAGAGCCATTTGGACGATACCACATCCTTGCTATTCGGTCTAGGAACTATTTCCCATACATCGTTCTTTATTACGTATTGGTATTCTTCTGTCATGGCATCAGCCCATTCTTTCTTCTGAATGGCTTCTTCAAAGCAGGTAGGCCCCTTCTCTAGGAGATCACACATCAAAGCCATATAACTGGAGAATGGCTTAGGTCTCTTCACATGTCTCGTGGTTCCTTCGGGAACACCATATTTCACTCCATCTTGAATAAGCTCTCTATCCCAAGCTGGCTTTCTTTTATGGGAGATTGTCATCTGAGGAGGTTCTTGAAACTCTACTACGTCATGATCTTCTAGAATTTCCTCATCAAGGGAAGTTACGACTTCCCTCACTGGTTCAGCAACTCTGGGAACCTCCCTCACTGATTCTGCAACTCTGGGGATTACAGGCTCCTCTTCATATACCTCTTCAAGCTGGCATTTTCTCGATTTCTTGAGCATTGCATCTTCATCAAAGGTCACATCCCTGTTGATCTCAATGTGACGGTGACCTGGTATATAGATCTTGAAGGCCTTGGAGACCTCACAGTATCCCACAAATATTCCCTTCTTTCCTGAGGGTTCCATCTTGTTTCTTTTCTCTTTCAGTATATGTATAAATAGTGGACAGCCAAATATTTTGAGATGGCTTACCTCTGGCTTCTTTCCGATGAACATCTCTTCCGGGGTCTTGAACCCAAGTGCACTTATGGGACAATCGGTTTTGCACATATACGGCTGTCATTGTTGCTTCTGCCCATAAGCACATAGGAAGATCTTGATCGTGGATCATGATCTTCACGACTTCCATTATCGTTTTGTTCTTCCTTTCAGCCACACCGTTTTGTTGAGGATTTTCGGGAGTGGTGAGTTCCCTCTTGATCCCAACATCTTTGCAGAAGTTCACAAACTCCTTTGAGGTGTATTCTCCTCCATTATCTGACCTAAGTATCTTGATCTTTCTTTCAGAAAGATCCTCTATCAAGGCTTTGAATTCCTTGAATTTGCTGAACACTTCATCTTTAGATTTCAAAAGATATAACCAGGTCTTACGAGAATAATCATCAATAAATGATACATAATATACATACCCACTAATGGAGGACGATGGCATTGGGCCACACACATCTGAATGAATGAGTTCTAGGACTCCTTCTGCTTTGTTGTCTCTCTTCGAAAAAGGGTTCTTGATGTTCTTCCCTTGTGCACATCCATTGCATATGCCTTCATGGTCAACCTTGAGTTCTGGTAAACCTATGACCGCTTTGCATATGTATGGTAGCGCCTTGTAGTTAATGTGAGATAATCTTCTATGCCAAAGTTCACATGGGTTTTCAATGGCGTGGGTCATGGCAGCTTCTGAGTGACCCTTTAGCTTATACAAGCCACCTTCTTCTTTTCCAATGATGATTGCTTCTTTCATGGTTTCTCCTTTAGCCCACATAGGAACTTCTCCATCTATAAAGGTAACTCTTAAGCCTTTCTTCTCTAAAGCTGATATGGAGAGTAGGTTCTTTGTCAAACTTGGTACATATAGTACATCCTTCATCTTCATTGAATTTCCTGAATTAAGCTTGCAGTTTGATTCTCCCACTCCCTTGATGGGATATCGATAATCATCTCCAAGTGTCACTTTCTGAGAAAACTTCTTTTCTGAAATGTAAGAGAGAATATATCTTTGTCCTGTCATGTGCTTGGAGGCACCGCTATCAATGAGCCAAGTGTCCTCTCCAGGTGTTATCGATCCTGAGAGGGCCGAGATTAAGACATGTTCTTTAATTTGTTCTCTTAACATCTTTGCGGGTGGCTCTTCATCTTCAACTACATGGGCATGGTGCCTCTTTTGTTTCCTCTTGTATTCTTCTCGTCTAGCTGGACAAAATTTCGCAATGTGTCCCATCTTGTCACAATGGTAGCATTGTACAGATGAGTAATCTCTTTCCTTTCGTTATCCTTTCTTCTGAAATCTCCTTGGATGAGATTCTTTATGACTGAATTTGTTTTGGGGTTGAGACTCTTTGTAAGTCTCTTTCTGGAAGTAAGACTTCTTTCTTCCTCCTTTAGTGTGAGTAGCTAGGGCTTGATCTTCATCTCTTGTTAGTAAAGCCTCTCGGTTAGCTACTCTTGTTTCTTCTTGGATGCATTCTTCCGATAGACTGTCAAACTTCAGTTTCTCCGTTCTGGCACAAATCGTTTGGATGAATGCATCCCAAGGTCTTGTTTCGTCTTCATCTATAGTATCTCCAATTGCTTCTAGTTGTTCTTTGAATTGGGATATTCTGGAGAAGTATTCTTGGATTGATTCTCCTTTCTGCATTCTTGTATTCTTCAGCTGAGTTCTACGATTCATCTTCTAGTTTATGTTATTTCCTTCATATAGTCTGTTTAGGGCATCAACCATTTCTTTCGGAGTCTTCTTTGATGACACATAGGGAATCAGGTGGTCTTTGATTGAATCTGCAATGATTCTTTTGGCCCTGATTGTGTCCTTTTGGTGCTTTGCTTTCCCTGCAGCATCGTCGGGCTCCGATACTTCTTCTTTGACGAATCTTGCTAGGTCATTCTCTTCAAGAATGAGACCAATCCTATACTTCCAGGCATGGAAGTTTTCCACACCTTCTAGCTTGTCAACGAGCTTAACGCTTGCAGACATCTTTTACTTGAAGCTGGGAAAATGTCCAAAAATGAAAGTGTTCAAAATCAAATTCTGAACTTACCAGGAGGTGCGCTTAGCTGAGGCGAGTAGCCTGGTGTGCTTGGATCTGAGAAAATCCAACTTTTACCCCTCCAAACTTGATCTGCGGATTTCTGGACTGGTGCTTCTGGTTTTCTTGTACCTCTGGTGCTCTGGTACTTCTGGTACTTCTGGTACTCTGGTTCTTCTGGTACTTTGTGAAACTAGGGTTTCACTTTCCGGGAGATCTAGCCACTGAAAAGGTGTGCTAAAGGTGCCAAAATGATCCTTGGGGGAGGGCGCACTTTTCTAGATGGTTTTAAGGCTGAAATACCTCACCAACAAAAAGCCAAAATTTGCATGTACAGCAACAGTGACGTTTTTCACTTTCTCTTGTGAAAGATGCTCTCTTCAACTTAGCTCCGATACCATGTTAAGGCTTAAGCTATTATTAGAGTTCTTTGCATTTCAATAGATAACAATAGCATAAGATAGGATCACTAAGAAATACACAATCACAAGAGACACATCATTTATCCTGAGAAACCTTCATGGGGCAGAAAACCCAGCAACACTTCCTTATTATAGATAGCCAATACAATGCCAAGAGATAACTCAAACAAGTACAGAAAGTCCTCTCCCAAAGATGCGCCTCTCTCTCTCTCTCTTCTCCAACTGCAGCTCCGAAACTTGTCTCTCAATGAACAAGTGAGTGTGTGTCTAAGTGAGGCACTAGCCTCCTTATTTATACAAGTCTAGCACGTGTGGAAGTGTCTTTTCACTGGCAGGGCCGACTTCTTCTTCTGGGTGGTTATAACCACCTTTATTATATTCTGGGGCTTCTTTGATATATTCTGGGGCCGACTTCTCTTTTTGCCTATTACAATTACATTATGACCAATCCGCAAAAGGGGATTTGGTCCTTTACAGTAGTCGACATGATCAATCCACAATGGGGATTGATCCAATGAATAATATATCAAATAATAATTAGAATACACTTTGCAGTTACATTATTTCAACAGATATACCTTTTAACATTGCCAATAACACCTTCTACCATTCCATGTTTGAAGCTACTGCAATTGTTGGCCCAGGGTATAGGGGCCCTTCCTATCAGGATTTGAGAGGGCGTCTCCTTCAAGGGGAAAAGGCCGACTGCACAGAAAGATCATCTCAGCTCAGGGAAACATGGAAGACCACCAGATGCACCGTGATGTCGGATGGGTGGACTGATGGGAAGGGCAAGTCAATTCTAAACTTCTTGGTTAATTGTCCCAAGGGGACAATGTTTATCAAAAGTGTTGATGCAAGTGCATATACAAAAGATGCACAATTATTATGTGAGTTGTTGGATGGCTTTATCCGAGAGATAGGCCAGCAATATGTTGTCCAAGTCATCACGAACAATGTTGCTAATTATGTTGTTGTTGGGAGGATGCTTATGGAGAGGTATCCATCCTTGTACTGGAGTCCTTGTGCTGCCCATTGCATTGATTTGATGGTAGAGCACATGGGAAAACTTCCTTGGATCAAGGAAATTATTGATTCAGCTCGGAGTGTGACAAAATATATATATATATATATATATATATATATATATATAATCACACATTTGTTCTTTCACTCATGAGACAATTCACGGGGAACAGAGAGTTGGTGCGTCCCGCGATCACACATTTCGCCACCAGCTTCATTTCTCTTCAGTCGCTCCTCAATAGTATGTTGGATTTACAAAGAATGTTTCTTTCTAATGAGTGGGTTGCTTGTGTCTATAGCACCAAACAAGATGGGCAAGCCATGGCCCAACTTGTGGGACATGACCAGAGATTTTGAAGTGGAGTAGGGGAGGTATGTACCATTAGTGAACCTTTAGTAAAGGTTGTTCGATTGGTTGATCGTGAGAAGCCCGCAATGGGCTACTTGTATGAGGCCATGGATAGGGCCAAGGAAGCTATCTACCGGTACTATGAGAACAAGGGGGAGGAAGGACTCACCAAGAGAGCTCAAATATGGGGTGTGATTGATGAGCAATAGAATAATACTCTGCATCGTTCAATTCATGCAGCAGGGCTCTACCTCAACCCTGCATTCATTTATGTTTGTGGATTTAATTTTGAAGGTGAGGTCATTGATGGTTTCCTCCAGTGTGTTCAGAGGATGGTGTTGACTCCAACTGAACGCTCAGAAATTTCTAGACAGAATGAGATATATAGGATGGCATCCAGGATGTTGGGCTATGATATGGTTGTCCAAGATAGGACCACAAGGATGCCAAGTAAGCTTCAATTTCAAATTTTGTTTATTCCTTTCTATATATTATATATGACATTTATTACTTGATGGAAATCCGAAATATAATTCGTTGTCTTCCTTTCATTTTATTCATTGTAGATGTCTGGTAGAAACACTATGGTGGAAAGCTCCCATATCTGCGGAAACTTACCGTTCGAGTGCTTAGTTAAACTTTAATTTCTTCAGGGTGTGAGTGCAATTGGAGTGTCTTTGAAAAGATACACTCCAAGAAGCGCAGCAGGTTAGAAATGTTAAAAAATGCAACAATCAAAATTTAAATTGTTTATATTTTTTTTTAATTTTAATTTTTACAATTTCGTATTTACTATTTACCATCACTAACTATAGCTCTCAATGTTCATACAGGTTAGGTACCCAGAGCCTTAATGACTTGGTATATGTTTACTACAATCTAAGGTTGTGGGTGAAGCAACTTGACGAAGAACCTGACATAGAGGCCATTTCACTGGATAACATTGACACCACCAGTCAGTGGAGGGTGGAGATTCAAGAGCCTGAGATTGAGGAGGCACCTGAGTGGTTGGAGGAGCATGCAGATGATTTGAGGGAGGAGGGGACAACAGAGGAGGAGGAGGACGATGTTCCACTTCCAGTGGATACAGAGGCTGAGGAGGAGATTGGACTTCCAGTGGATCCAATGCGACCACCACCTCCATGGAGAGCCATACCTGGAGTTGGACTTGGGTGCGTTGGGACTGGGAGGAGGCAAGACACTTTCCCTTCCACCTCGTCCCTATCACTTACCACCTCAGATGGAGCTTCCACTCCAAGCTCATCTGGAGTACCTCCACGACCACCTACTGCTTCCAGAGGTAAAGTGGTGCCCTTTACCCGTAAAAGGGCTAGAGCAACACGGCCTAGTGGGAATCAATGATTTGGATTCCTATGATCTATCATTTTCATTTTATCATGTATTATTTAGTATCTAGATGCCTCATGATTATTCATCTCATGAGATACATTTATTTTGATCATTTGATGTGACTTTGTATCTACTATCATCCTATCAGGAACATGTTTCAGAATTTTCAGTTTAGTAACGATATGTGACCACTTGACATCCTATGCATCTTATTTATTGGTTGTATTTTCATATTTATGTAGCAATGTGTTTATTTGATGTTGTTGTTGCTTTACATGTTTAAAAAATTGAAAAAAATGAGTGTTTTTGTATTTTTTTTAGGTTTTGCGACATTTTCCTAGATATTCCGATATTTTCCACCGATGTCGTAGAGAAGTTACATTCCAGACCCTAACCGATACTTTCCCCGAGACGACATATACAACATTGCTTCATGGTTATGCTGATTCAGACTGGGTTGGGAGCTGAGTGGACCGGAAGAGTACTTCTGGATACTGTTTTAGCTTGGGTTCAGCGATGATATCTTGGTCGAGCAAGAAACAGGGCTCAATAGCACAAAGTACAGCTGAAGCAGAGTATATAGCAGCCAGTAATGTAAGCAGAAAAGCAGTATGGCTAAGAAAGCTCCTATCCGAGTTGTTTCAAGAGAGGTTAAAAACAATTGTTATCCATTGTGATGACCACAGTTGTTTAAAGCTCACAGAGAACCCGGTCTTCCATGACAGATCAAAGCATATTGAGATGAAATATCACTTCATCAGAGACATGGTCCAAAGGCGTACCATCAAGCTGCAGTACATTTGTATTGATGAGCAAATAGCAGATATATTGACAAAGCCTCTGTCCTTTGGAAAGTTTGTGTACTTCCGAAATAAGCTTGGTATGGCAGAAAATGCCTCCCTCACTGAGAGGGAGTGTTAAAGGTTACAGCATCATGAGAAATTCTCCAAGACGACCTTGTATGTCAAGGCTGATTTGAGACTTGGAGAAAAGCCTTGTAAGTCAAGGAAAGAGACAGAAGATGTTGCTACAAGTCTTGTGAGCTTTGTGTGTCAAAGCAAAAGTCAAGACAAGTCTTGTGAGCTTTGTGTGTCAAAGCAAAAGTCAAAGACAAGAAAATCTCCAAGACTGCCTTGTATGTCAAGGATGACTTGAGACTTGGAGAAAAGCCTTGTAAGTCAAGGCAAGAAGAAACTGCCATCAATCTTGTGAGCTTTGTGTGTCAAAGCTAAAGTCAAGACAAGGTAATGTGAAAAGTTCTCCTAGGTATTCAAGATGAGCTATGAGTGTTCATTAGGGAATGGCCACCCCTAAGTGAAATAACTCTAGCAGTTGACCATGGTCAAGGAGAACTGATTGATCACATTCCATGAAATGATCCTTATCTGTATAAGGTTACGAAACTTCTTGTGATATATTGATCCTGTGTGGATGTCAACAAGTCAATGGTCATGTGCAAAGACTAGAAGAAACTGTGTGGATGTGTATGGTTGAAGAATACCCCCTTTGTTGAGAGGGAGTGTTAAATTTTAAACAGCTGCAGAGGATACTCTTTTTCCAATCAGCCCTCCTAGCTGCCCTCTTCCAAGCAGCCCTCCAAGTTTCCCTCCTCAAGCTGCCCCCTTCCTAACCTAGCCTAGGTCAGCCCTAACCTAGCTGACCTAACCTAAAACCTATCCTATCCTAGCCTAGGTCGGCCCTAACCTAGGGGGTGGCCTAACCTATATATGGGAAGGGGAGGCACCCCTCACTGACATTAGTTTTACATCAAAGCACAAACGGTTCTGGGCAGCAGCTAGGAGGTTTATTTCTGAAGGCCGGTAACACTGTTTTGGGCAACAGCTAGTAGTAACAATCTACTCTATTTTGAGGCAGTTGTTAGGACTTTTCTGTAGCATCAATTGTACTCTGTTCTGAGGCCTGTCTGGACAGCAACTGAGGTCTTTTCTGGACAACAACAAGAGGTTGTTCTGGACAGCAACTTAAGGGTGATTCTGGACAGCAAATAGGAGGACAGCAACTCTGTTCTGGGCAGATTGAAAGGGCAGTTCAGAGTCAGCCTTAAAGGGTAGATTTGAGTCAGCATCAGCTACAGAAAAAACTACAGATTTGAGGGCAGATCAGGGTAGAGACTTAGAGAAAGTTGAAGACACAAAAACAGCAGTAAGTGTTATTGTCTTAGTCCTATTGTCTTATCTCTCTCAAGAAGACAAGTTCATTGTACTTGTTTGACTGATCAATATATCACAAGAAGTTTCTTGGGTTTTCTTCCCCTTGAGGGGTTTCCCAGGATAAATACTTGTCCTCTATGTGAATGTTATTCTTCTAATGAGTCTTATGCTCCAGTTAATTCTTTTAAAGGTTAAAAGAACACTATTGTTATCTTTTGTATCTGTTTATGCTTGAAAATTAACAACGAAGGCATATGATAAGGGATATGGTATCCTCAAAACAGTGGTTATCATCAAACTTGTGCACCAATACCACCTTTTGGAAAACATTGTCTAGTCATAATTGATCGTTTACTTATCCTTTTCCAATTTTGTAACCTCATTTTGTTGAGCATAGTATGTGTTGGCGTGATCAATAAACTCTCTCTATTAACATATCAATTTGGTGATATTCATTAACTTACAGAGCATGTTCATGATTCAAAACCAGTTGAGTTTTCTATGCCATATGTTCTGTTGATGATTACAGCTTCATGAGACATCCTCCAGGACACAGACTGAGTGAGTCAGCCTGTGAGAGAGCCCATGAGTTGGGTGTACCCACGAGATGGGTATGTCGTTCCTCTCTGAGACTGAGATGGAATGTTGTGTACCCCTATATGGGGTGAGGATGCCCATGAGATGGGTGTATCGATGTCTATGCCCTTGTGTGGGGTGAGAATGCCCATGAGATGGGTGTGTCGAGGTGTGTGCCCCTGTGTGGGTGAGGATGCCCATGAGATGGGTGTGTCGTTTGAGATGAAACGATGTGTACCCCTATGAAGGGTGAAGGTGCCCATGTGATGGGTGTATCGTTCTCCTCTGTGTAGAGAGTTGAGACGATGTGGTACTCCAGATGATTCTCCTGTGAGACTCAGTGAGATAGAGATCTGTTGAGTAGGACGTCCCTATGGCTGAGCATAGGTGGGCATGCCCCTAGTGGCTAAGCACCAGTGGGTGTGTAAGATCCCTTGCTATATTGTCTAAGAGTGAGATTTACATGTAACTCTAATTGTGATGTAAAGGGTACAAGTCGACCCCACCATAAAGTGAAAGATAATTCTTGTAAAAGATAATTAATATTGTAATTATTAATTATATTTTGAGTTATTGAGGTCGGCCCTGTTGTGCCAATAGACACCACTTTTGATGTGTCCAGTCTAGTATAAATAAAGGTGATTTCCCCATTGAGGAAACACAAGACACATGTGATTTTGGAAATTTCAGCAAGTACACATTCTAGGGCTGAAGTGTGCACCTCTCTTGGGCGCTAGCTTCTTGGTTTTGGAGAGCACCCTTTTGTGTGTTAGGTCTATGGTGTGGGAGGTCTTTCTCTTGAGAATATAGCAAAGGATTGTTGGGTTTTCTTCCCTTGTTGAGAAGAGTTTCCCAGGATATTTCTTGTGTTCTTGTGCATGGTATTTCTTCTTGTGATCTTGGTTATTGCAGCAATTGTGAATGGTGTAGCTGCACTTGTCTATGGTTCAAGTAAATGCTAAAATTGAAATAAACCTCATGCTTGAGCCTAGCATAGTGAAAATTCAACATGATATCAGAGCATAGGTCTTGAAGAACCCATTGCATAAGCATTAAAGCAGTTGTCCTCTCCTTTCTGCAATTTCGTACAGCCCTCTAGGGTTTTCTGCAATTCCGTACGGCCCTCTCTTGTTTGGCAATTTCAGCACCTTAAACTTGGACGTTGGGGCTAAAAATTATATATGAGTGTACGGCCTCCTTCACTGCACCTCCAACAAGCTTCAGATTGCATTTTCGAGCATTTTGGATTTTTAGCCCTAAGGTTTCTAGGGTTTCGCAATTTTCTGCAAAAAATTCAGAATTAGGGTTTCTACAGCGCATTGAAGGAGCTTTTCAGCTCACCAGTGTTCTTTTGACTTTCAAGGCTAATTGTTGGCAGTCATAAGCCCAACAAAACCTAAGGTTGCTAGCCTAGCCTAGCCGTTAGGTTTTCTAGCCCAGTTAGCAAGGGTTTGTGAAGAAACTAAAAATATGTTGAACAGAACTATGATGGAAGATAAGCTTGATGGATCAAGCAAATATAGTCCCTGGAAGCCAAGACTTCAGAGAGATGGAGACATCAAAGAAGAAGCCTTCTTATTCATTTCAGCACTCTCAGGTATGGTTCCTACTAATGATGATACTTGGTTAATTGACAGTGGTGCCTCCAAGCACATGACCGGATTTAGAGATCACCTAACTAATCTTGTTGAGAAAGAGACCAATCTACATGTTGTCCTTGGAGACGATGCCAAATATAATGTTAAAGGGATTAGAACTTCTACCTTCCAACTAGATTCTGACATGCATCTTCAATTAAGTGAAGTACTATATGTACCTAGGATGAAGAGGAACCTTGCCTCCATTTCTGCCTTAGAAGACAAAGGCTACAAGGTTACCTTTTCTGAAGGAAAAATTCTTGCATGGCACAAGGACTCACATATAAATTTTGCCAGAGTAATTGGTGTTCGAGAAAGCAGCTTATACAGGTTGACCATCAAACCAGTCCAGGCCCTATTACATGATACTATCAGCTTAAGTGAGCTAGGGCATAGGAGACTTGCTCACATTCATTATAAAGCTCTTCCAGCTCTAGGGAAAATGGTAACAGGCCTTCCAGAGATACAGATTCAGCATAAAGGTGTTTGCAAAGGTTGTGCCCTTGGCAAGAATGTCAAAGGGTCATTCTTGAGCAGTGACAATAGATCCAAGGAAATCTTGGACTTGATACATTCAGATGTGTGGGCCAATGATTGTTGCCTCCCTGAATGGATATTTGTACTATGTACTCTTCATAGATGATCACTCTCGGAAAACTTGGA
Organism: Picea engelmannii; assembly: GCA_009831015.1. Classification (NCBI taxonomy): domain Eukaryota; kingdom Viridiplantae; phylum Streptophyta; class Pinopsida; order Pinales; family Pinaceae; genus Picea; species Picea engelmannii. The sequence continues at coordinate 723,164 of ML787252.1, forward strand.
TTTACTTCCTGAAGACCAAAGATGGAGTCCTTGCAAAATTTCAAGAATTCAAAGCTCAAGTTGAGAACCTGACCGGAAGAAAGATCAAGGTACTAAGATCAGATAATGGAGGAGAATACACCTCCAAGGATTTCAGCAATTTCTATATTGAAGCACGGATCAAGAGGGAGTACACAGTTCCTTACTACCCTCAACAAAATGGGGTTGTAGAGAGGAAGAACAGAACCATCATCGAGGCAACCAAAGCAATGATACATGATCAGAGTCTACCTATGACTCTGTGGGAAGAAGCATGCATGACAGCAGTATATTTTCAGAACAGGAGTCCTCACCAGATTTTGAAGAACATAACTCCCGAAGAAGCCTTCACTGGAGTGAAGCCTGAGATTGGACACTTCAGGATATTTGGGTGCCCAGTATATTTTCATGTACACAAAGAGAAGAGATCCAAGCTAGACCCTTCAGAGAGAAAGGGTACATTTGTGGGATACAATGAATCTTTGAAGTTATATTGGATCTACATCCCTGGTCAGAGACAAATTGAGGTAAGCAGAGATGTTATCTTTGAAGAAGAGATAGCCTTTCAAAGATCCAGAGAATCTCAGATGGAGATTGACAGTGAGACAGTACCTTCTCCCCCTTCAGCAGTTCAGAGGGAGACAGCCATTATTCCAGTTGATCCAGTTGATATCCCCAAAGACATTGCAGTAGGACATAAAAGGCATGTATGGGCTCGACAAAATCTGCAGGAGGCAGAGGGACATGCAACCCCTCAAGGCACATCCCGAGAGAGCAAGAGACGAAAGAGAATTTCAAGCTACTTTTCAGCCATGAGCCACATCATTGATTCTAAACCTTCTTGTCATGGAGAAGCGACAGGTGAGCAGGTATGGGAAGATGCCATGACAGAAGAATATCAGTCCATCTTGAAGAATGATGTATGGGATATTGTTTCGAGACCAGAATGGAAGTCTGTCGTGACTTCCAAGTGGATCTATAAGATCAAGCATGCAGCTAATGGAAGTGTCGAGAAATACAAAGCGAGATTTGTAGCTAGAGGATTCTCGCAAGTAGAGGGAGTTGACTATGATGAGACATTTGTTCCAATAGCTCGATACACTTCCATCCGTACTATCATTGCACTAGTTGCATCCATGGGTTGGAAACTACATCAAATGGATGCAAAGACAGCCTTTCTCAGTGGTGAGATTGAAGAAGAAGTTTATATCGAGCAGCCAGAAGGATTCGTAATACACGACAAGAAATCTCATGTGTGCATGTTGAAGAAAGCCTTGTATGGACTAAAGCAAGCACCTCGTGCTTGGTATGAGAAAATGGATGGATTCTTGATGAGTTTGGGCTTCAGCAAGAGTGTTGTTGATCCAAACCTGTATTATCATATTGTTGGTAACGAGTGCCTAATCTTGGTCCTGTATGTGGATGACTTATTCCTCACTGGTTCAGAAAGACTTATTGTTGAATGCAAGCAAGCATTGACTTCTGAATTCGAGATGAAGGATCTGGGTATGATGCACTACTTCTTGGGACTAGAAGTATGGCAGAGGACTGATGAGATTTTCCTGAGTCAAGGAAAATATACAGTGGAGATATTGAAGAAGTTCGGTATGACAGAGTGCAAATCCATGCCTACACCGATGTTGATGGATTTGAAGAAAATGAATGATGCTTCTACTGATTCAGGCGAGATTGATCCACATTTGTACCGACAGTTGATTGGATCATTGATGTAACCGGTTAACACCAGACCTGATATATGCTATGCAGTGAATGTACTTAGTCAGTTCATGAGTCAGCCAAAACAGACTCACTGGATAGCAGCAAAGCATGTATTGAGATATCTACGAGGCATAGTTGGATATGGTCTGAGATATGCCTCCAGTGTAGACTTGAGTTTGCAGGGATACGCCGATGCAGATTGGGCAGGGAGCGCAGTGGACCGGAAGAGCACATTAGGTTTTTGTTTTACCTTGGGGTCTGCCATGGTTTCCTGGTGCAGCAGGAAACAGATCTTTGTGGCCTTGAGTACCGCAGAAACAGAGTATATCGCATTGAGTGTGGCAACCCGCGAAGCAGTGTGGCTTCGCAAGCTCTTGACAGATTTATTTGATCATGAGATCGATCCTACCATTATTCATTATGATAACCAAAGTTGTGTGAAGCTCTCTGAGAACCCTGTGTTTCATGATAGATCGAAACACATTGAGATAAAATATCATTATATCATAGACATGGTGCTGAGGAAAGAAGTACACGTGCAGTGGCTTCCTACACATAAGCAGATTGCAGATATCTTCACCAAACTGCTTGCCAAGGTGAAGTTCGAGTACTTCTATGAGAGACTTGGCCTAGTGGAGAATGCCTCCCTAACTGAGAGGGAGTGTTGATGATTACAGCTTCGTGAGACATCCTCCAGGACACAGACTGAGTGAATCGGCCTGTGAGAGAGCCCATGAGTTGGGTGTGCAAATGAGATGGATGTGTCATTCCTCTCTGAGACTGAGATGGAATGTTGTGTGCCCCTGTATGGGGTGAGGATGCCCATGAGATGGGTGTATCGATGTTTGTGCCCCTGTGTGGGGTGAGAATGCCCATGAGATGGGTGTGTCGATGTGTGTGCCCCTGTGTGGGTGAGGATGCCCATGAGATGGGTGTGTCGTTTGAGATGAGACGATGTGTACCCCTGTGAGGAGTGAAGGTGCCCATGTGATGGGTGTATCGTTCTCCTCTGTGTAGAGAGTTGAGACGATGTGGTACTCCAAATGATTCTCCTGTGAGACTCAGTGAAATAGAGATCTGTTGAGTAGGACGTCCCTATGGATGAGCACAGATGGACGTGCCCCTAGTGATTGAGCACTAGTGGGTGTGTGAAATCCCTTGCTATATTGTCTAAGAGTAAGATTTACCTATAACCCTAATTGTGATGTAAAGGGTACAGGTCGGCCCCACCATAAAGTGAAAGATAATTCTTGTAAAAGATAATTAATAATGTAATTATTAATTATATTCTGAGTTATTGAGGTCGGCCCTGTTGTGCCAATAGACACCACTTTTGATGTGTCCAGTCTAGTATAAATAAAGGTGATTTCCCCATTGAGGAAACACATGACACATGTGATTTTGGAAATTTCAACAAGTACACATTCTAGGGCATGGTATTTCTTCTTGTGATCTTGGTTATTGCAGAAATTGTGAATGGTGTAGCTGCATTTGTCTATGGTTCAAGTAAATGCTAAAATTGAAATAAACCTCATGCTTGAGCCTAGCATGGTGAAAATTCAACATGTTCTACATTTTGGAAATCAATGTCTAGCATGTATTGAACCACAACCTGCTTCAAATCACAAATCTGAGTTGTCTTATATGATGGCAATAACAAAATTCAAGAGTATTTGGGGGTATGCATTCATGTGTATATTTCTTCCTTCTAGAATGGCAATCTAAATCTAAAAATTGTTGATGTTATAGTGTGACCAAACCAATATTCAATATAAAATAGTGATCAAAGACTCTCAACATAAAAATAATATACCAATACCAATATATTTTTGGTAGTTTTCTTTATGCTTTTATCAACATTGAGTTCAATCTTCTTTTTAATTTTGAAGCCTGTTCAGCTGATAAATTCTTTACTGGCTTTCATCCAGATGGGAAGAATGGTAAAATATTTGATGTCACATATTTTCGTATTTTCATATGATTATGACAGACAGTTATCTTGTAGAAAAGCCAGATCACAGCAAGTTATTTTTCTTGGGTACATTTCTTCTTCCTCTTTACACTCGAAAAAAATTATTGGTAGTGGGACTTGTTATCCCCATTTTGTGGATAACTAAGGAGATGATGTCTCGAGGCCCTCAGGTTGCAGATATGGAGTGTTGAGAGACTACATGACTAACAGTACCCTTTGCACAGATGGAAAACCCACTCACCACCACAGAAGGTCATAGGTTTGCAGATGGCATCCACCACACCAATTGGCTTCCGAAAGGCAGTGGGCCTTGCTCCATGAGGTGCAAGTTAGTATTATGGTGAGCATCATTTCAATATTCAAGCCATATGATTATGTTGTATCTTAGATTGCTCTAGATTTCATGATATATGCTTGGACATTATGCCTTTGGAACTGCTTCACCTTGGTGGTTGACATTTTTCCTTAGTAAGTGGTCTTCTTTGGGAATGGGTTTGCTACTAGGAACTCCTTTAATGAGCCATCGGATTGTTCCCGACCATACTTACCACTTTCCATCATTATTCCCCTCCATTTCCTTATCTCTTGGGATTTTAAGGGGATTTTAAGGGGATTTTAAGGTGTATTGACCCAAGAAGGGGTTGTCCCTCATTCTATGGGAAGAAGGGGCTAAAGGCCCAAAGGGGTTGGTGTTGGGTAAAAGATAAAGCCTTATATAAACCTTCGAGATGCTTCGCCTAGGGATCACCCAAGAAAGCAATGAAACGCTTATCTTTGAAGTAAAGGGGACCCACAATATAATAAAGAATGCTTAAAAGATTAGTTGAAGGATAGGAGGTCTCATGACGAGCCGACCTATCACGTCCATGAATATCTAGTGGTATGACATTACCATCATCTGGTCACCAAACCAGGGAATGACTCTCAGTTGCATGGCTGAGAGAAAGGGGGTCTCATCATGATCCAGCCTTCTCATTTCCACTAGGTGTTTATGGGTGACATTGCCATCATCTGGTCACCACGCCAGGGCAGTGACCTTAAATCTCTCCTTGTGCTATTATGAAAGAAAATACAACGAAAGAAAGATAAAAGGCAATTGATGGGCTTGGAAAAAGTGCATTCCAGACGAAGGTACCACACACCCTCTACAAAGGCACCCATGAATGAGACACTACGACCCCTTGTATGTCATGAGCCCTATACCCATTGAGTCTTGACCCCAACCACTTCATCCAGTTTACATGGCTTAGAGAGGGATCTCTTGGAAACTTTCCTTGACCTAGGGCAAGATCTACCCAATGGGACACCTCGTCAACCCTCCCATATTCAAGCTTGACAAGTCGCATAGTGTCTTTGAGTTGTTAATTGTTTGATATAGTGATCTTTGATGCACATGCTTAGATGGCTTATTTATTGATTGGATTCACTTATCATGATGTTATGACTTGAGATCCTTGGAGGGCGTGCTCATTTGTCTTTGCGGGACCTAGCTAGTGGACAGTTTTGGGAGAACAAGCCTAGCTTGGGCTTCCATGGGGCTACAAGCCCACGGGTTGGATGTTAGGGGCCCGCATGCCAGATGAGAGAGATCAAATTTGGAAGGCCTTAATGATGACTTGGACAACCTAGCCCAGCCCTCACTTGCCAAACGATTTGCCTAGGAGGGGCAAAACGTCCTATTTTGAGCTTGACATCATGATTTTGGGGCTAGGGCATTGTGGTGAGGTGCCACTCTTTTAACACATGGACGTTTTGAGGAGAAGAGGGTCTTCACCATGATGAAAGAGCTTAGATGCTTGACATGTGGCCTTTGGAGGCCTACCCATGCTTCTCCAACACCAACGACTTCCTCAAAGTGGCAAAACGTCCCCTAAAGGGGTGACGTCCTCCTAAATTAGGGTTTTATTTGTGCAAAAAGTGAAATTTTAA
>ML787252.1:735455-752048 GCA_009831015.1 Picea engelmannii
AATATTTAAAGAAAGAGGGAGGAGCATGAGGCCTTGCTTAAGCAACACCGAAATGAGCCTCCTCCCCTTAGGGTTTTGATTCTAGGGCCCTGCCATTGCAACACCATAGAACCTAACTCTCTAGTCTTTAGATTTAGATCCTCTCGAGATCCTGCCCTTGCTTTTGACTCCATAATACCCTAAGGCACTAGTCTTTCTCTCCAACGTTGAGCTTGTTATGCAAAAAACAATCTTTCAAAACTCTCAAATTTGAAACCCTAACTAACCCTAACGTCTACTAACTTGGAAATTAATGATGACGTCATGCCTTTTTTGAGCTTTTGGTTGATAGAAAACACTGTGGCTTAGTCATCTAATGATAGACATTGATACATTGGTAAATTTCATTGGTTTATTTGCAAAAAGTTGACCTCCTTGTCTATCATACTAACCCCTAGGAAAAGCTGACGTCATCTCTAGCATAGTGACGCAGCAACTTATAGTATGTGAGCATTTGATGATATTTAATGCATTGAGTTAATTCAGGGGTTGATTATTTCCATTGGATGCTATATTGTTCGGTGTTTATTGACAAGTAATATTATATGCCATTGCCATTATTGCAAACATTGACTTCGTCAATATTTATTGTTATTTATGCTCATGTACATTAAATATTGATAGTCATTGATTAATGAAGTATTAACCACTGTTGCATGTACTAGTATCATTATTGCCTTGTCTCGCAAGCAGGTGCCTCTTCTGTGGTTCTTCTTCATCTGACTATCTTCTTGGCGGTAATCTGTGAAGGGAAAACTTGCCTTAATCCTTAAGCCTTTACCTTTCAAAACCCCAGATTGCCAGGGACGTCTCCCTTGGGCTTAGCCACCCTAAATAGAAAGAGCCCCCCATCGAGGTGACAGTGGGTGGGGGAAGCTCCTATTACGCCAGTTTGACCCTTACTTTTCAGCTACTTGACCCAAACTACAAACTGAGCGATAACATTTTGGCGCCGTTGCCGAGGACACTGAGTCAATCTTCCTCAACGACAAATCTTTTGGTAAGCCTTGCCTCAAAGACCTTTCTTACAAGCTTACCTGGCGACTCCACTACAACTTTTTCCCCCTATTCTTTGGTAGTTTCAGGAAAACTATCTGGCGACTCCACAAACCAAAAGGAGGTTCAATAACCCTCCTCTAGCTTTCAGAAGGAAGCCTCCTGCTAATTCACCTGTTGTTAAGTCACCTTTTGGAAAGAGACTTCCTCTAAACATGACGACTCGTAGTGGAAAATTGTATTCAAATCCCGCTATTGTGACAACCACCACTATAACAAACCCTATACCTCCAATCAATCCAAATCCTCATAAATGGTCTCACCCAGAGAGTTTTAACTGCTTTGACTTTAGCAACATCCAAGGTGGAGTACATGATTTGCCCACAAATGCAAACTCCTGGCTACCTTTCTTTTCAGGAAAGGGGACCTCTGGAAATTCACATTGGACCCAGTTTTGCGACAGTTTTGACTTTCATCTGGATGGTCAAGATCACCCTGATGTTTTTATGAAGCTCTTTGCAAGTTCTCTTATAGGAAAAGCTAAGGGCTGGATTGATGGACTCCCCAAGGGAAGCATAAAGAACATTGAAGAGCTGCAAAAGGCCTTTAAAGTAAGGTGGTGTGATAATGAACATTCACAAGACTCTTTTTCCCAGTACTTCAACATTTGCAAAGGACCTTGTGAGAGTACAAGAGATTTCACTGATAGGTTCAATCTTGTCCTTAAAAAGATCCGGTCAAAGGTTGGTTCAGAACAAGCTATCATCGGCCAGTACCTGTCCTCCTTAGAAGGACCGGTCACCAACAACTTTGGAAGAAGCACAAGATATGGCCTTTCAGATTGAGAGAAATCTTGATTTTGATGACTTCATTGAACAAAGAAACATGAATTGTGAACTATGGGATCCAGGCAATGAACCCATGATAGAGCCTGAGCCTCCAAGCGTCCTCCAAATCGAATTAGCTCCTGCCAAAAGGAAATGGAGCCTTTCTCATAAGAGTGATATCTGTTCCCAAGAACCTCCATTGAAGAAGGCCCATCCAAAGAACGAAAATAGGGGTGTGTCACACAAAAAATTGGAGCCAAGTCCCTTTCAAGACTTCCCTCTCTTTATTCATCAAGTGGGAGACCCAATTTCTAAAAATCGTGAGTTCAAACCCTTTTACGTCTCCCTCCGAGTCAATGATTTTCTCCTCCACAATTGTCTACTGCACCCAGAAGCCAAAACCAATATAATGACAGAAGAGGTTATGCAACAATTGGGCCTAAAAATTTCACAAGCTAATACCAGAAACAATTTCGCGAAGGGGGTCATTAACGATCTTGAGATAGCCTTTGACTCATGTCCCAGCGCTCCTTTCTTGATAAATGTGGTTGTTGTGGACGATATTAACAATTTCGGGATTATCATCTGTATTGATCTTATTGAACACTTGAATGGAAGCATTCACAGAGAGCAGTCCAGAGCCATCATCCCTCATCCTGAAGGAGGATTTTATACCATCTACAATGAGCCCTTTGTTGGATCACCAGTTGAAAACCCCGATGAGATAGATGATCAACTTTTATGCATCAATAGCGGTCTAAATGATTGGTTCATTCAAGAAGGAAAGTTGGATATGGACACAGTTGAAGAAACAGAAGGAATCTGGACCTTAGAATTCAATGGCTCACACTCAAGTTTTGGATCAGGTGCTGGAATAGTATTAACAGCTCCGTCAGGTGAGATTTTCCACCATTCTTATAGGCTGGAATTCCGTTGCACTAACAATGTGGCTGAATATGAAGCTTTGATCCTGGGACTCAATCTGGCAATTGACAAAAGAGCCACAATCTTGGAGGTGAAGGGTGACTCAGTTTGTAGTTTGGGTCAAGTAGCTGAAAAGTAAGGGTCAAACTGGCGTAACAGTTCCCATCAGGACAGTTCTGATTGGAGAACGGAGAGGCAGAGTATACACAATGCTTGGCTAGCATGTGAGATGTCAGTCAAGTTGGATATCTGACTCAGAGAGAGAGCAAGAAGTTCAAAGGACTGAAGGTGCACCCGAATGTCAGTCCTCAGTTCAGGGATCTAGTACTAGCAGAAAGATAAATTGGTATGAGTTAAGCTAGTCAGAAAATGCTCAGAGACGAGACAGGATTTCTCGAAGCATCAGTAGAAGACACAGTTCCACCAGACTAGTTAAGAGGCAGCAGTCAGGTTCAAAGGGAGCAACCACTGCAGATAGCTTGGAGTCCGAGAATGGTGTTGGAAGTGGTAATGTCAGAAGGACCTCCCTCGTTAAGAGGGAGTGTTGAAATGTAACAAGGGATGTCCTCATTCATGTTTTTTGTTTTGTCATGGGGGCGACATAAAGTCATATTTCCTAGACATGTTTTATTTGTAAAGTGACTTTTTTAATAAAGTGCTTTCATAAAGTGAATGTACTTTATAACTTAAAATGATTTTAAGTTGTGGGACCCAAAAGTATTTAATCAGCATTTATTACTTATTTTGTAATTAATGAGGAGCATTAAATATGAGCCCTCGGATTAGACTTATGATAGCCATTAGATTGAGTTGGTTATGTAAGTTAGGGTTTCTTGGGAAAAGAAAGAGTACATATACATGTTTAGGAATGTGAGAAGAACACACAGTAAAGACAAAGGAGAGAGAGATCAGATTTCTGGAGAGTTTAAGAGCACAGTTTTCAAAGTTAATTAGAGTGCATGGTTCCCAAGGCAGTGCAATCATAACAGTCCGTACAGCAGAAGGAAGGACAGTCCGTACAGTGAGAAGACAATCCGTACAGCAAGAGGGAGGCACAATTTCCAAGGAAGAAGTCCGTACTGTACTTGCTGGCACGCTTCCCGAGGCAAATTTTGTGCATTTATTGCTGCTGTTTTTATCTGTACAGTGACACGATTTCCCAGAAATCGGGCTGCTGTTTGGTTGGCTCGTGTGGGCAGTTGAAGCTTGCTGGTACAAATTTCTAAAAAGAAATCAGATTGCTGAGATAAGTTCATTTGCATTTCTGATTTACAGTTGGAATTATTAAATTTCTGGGTTGTAAGAAATTTCAGATCTGCTCTTGAATAATAGAAATAATCTCTCTAGGGTTTTCCCCACGGTGGGGTTTTTGCCCTGGTCATTGGACCAAAAATCACTTGTCTATTTATTGCCTTATCAGAGTACTCAGTATGGGTCAGTGATTTACTTGACTTAAGTGTTTTAGCTTTCAGTGGCTTTCAGCTGCTTTCAGTTTTTAAAGGCATTATTAAAAGACTAAAATCTCAGGTTAGTCAAGTGTTTGACGAAATGTGTGAATGAAATATTTATGATTTTGTCATTAAAAAACTTCAGATTTATTATATGTAAATACACAATCATAGATGTAGTGTATTTATATATTATTTTTTCAATTTTCATATTTAATTTGTTGTGTATAAGACTTAGGATTTCTATGGATCATTAATTTTATCTTAGATTAGAACCAATCTTGGTGATTTATTGATGAAGAAGGATATTACACTTGGCATTTGTCATGATTGACCTAATTTAAGTCTTTCTTTGATACTCACTGCATTTCTGCATTGTTTTATATGTTTTTCATTTTTTCAATATTTTATTTCTGCATCATTTTGCATATGCATAAGCATATTTGGGCAAGAACATAGCATTCCTGATGTAGTCCTCTAATGTCGACCTTAACCCCTAGCCTCCTAGAGCTGTGTGGAGCCATCCAAGAGAGTCGGTATATCTGAGGATCTGATGGTCAAGAGAGATCTGATAGTAGCAGAGAGAGATATGGACACCATATTACTATTTGGAGTTATAAGGAATTTTAGGAGAAGCTTTTTGCAAACCTCATAAAGAAATTTTCTCTCCCTTGTTCCTTTTCTTATTTAGATTAAGGATTTGTGTTTTGTTTTGTGTTTTTTTTGGCACTCATAATATCATGTTACATTTGACTAATTACATGTAAATATTTAATTTATTGTAGAGCCCTATTTTAACTCTTTCCATAGTAGTGTATGCCTATATATATATATATATATATATATATATATGAAATTACACACACGTGTGTATATATACATATATGAAGATCTTATCTATATATCTTAATAAAAGAAAAGGTAATGGACAAATTTTAGGACTTAAAAAAAAGAGTTTGGGTAGAGTGTCTTTTTTTAAGCTAAAAACTGTATCAATATTTCACATTAATATACAAAAAGAGACAAATACATCAGTTCCTGGTAGAGGCCTCCTGCCTTAAGAGGAAACCAGTACCTCTACCAGTGTGGTGCTTTCATAACTGGTCTTACTGTTCATTAACAGAGGGGGTTTATATCCCACAAAAAGAGGACTTCATAGACATCCCTATTTATCTATAACAATAAACTATATAACCGTAAACTAAACCATCAATAACATGTCTACCCAGTATTAAGCTAGAGGGGGAGGTGGAATCTCCTCCATAAGCCTGAGGGTCCTCATTAATTTCTATTTGGTGGGCTTGTGTGTCCACAAAGCCTGTTGAGTCCTCCATCTTCTGCTTCCCCTTCTTCTCTTCATCCACTAGAGTGATTTTGATGCCAACGCCAAAGACAGCCATGCAGAATGCACCCTACCTCCTAGGATTCTCGTTTTTTCCGCATTGTTGTAGGCGATTTCCTCATCAAGGCCACTTTCCTCGTCATTACCACCCTCGTCCTTCTGCCCCCTTGGCTTTACCTCGTCACCATATCAATGCAGTCACTTACCCTTCCAATCGAAATCTCTCGGCCCTGAATGCTCACCCCCAATTCTCCAAATGCAAGACTGAAAAACCAACACAGTCTACCCAACTCGACCCAGAATTGGCCTTGTTCCTCTCGAGCTGCCCAGACTCACAATCCCCCATATAAGTCCACAGACAATCCTAGCTCCAAGCGGCTAGACCAGGCACCACCCCTACAACCACTCTAGACAAGACACAAACCAACTGAAAGCAATAATAAGCGAAATTGGACGGGATGTCAAGCTTCAGGGCCTGGGACTTTTTAAACTTGAAACCAAACATCGACTCGATCACCTATCAACTTGGACATCGACTTGGACTTGGATTGACTCAGACGGATCTGATTTCAATGACTCGGTTCACTAAAAAATACAATAAATAATTAATTTTTTATGAAAAAAATTATTTTAAAGCTTCCAAACCATGATTCCAAACCGTTAGAGACAAAATATGCAAAGTTTGTTCATCTATATACAATGTAAGGGTGTATATATCAAAATGGCACCGAGTGCAATACATATCAGCAACAAAATACATACTCAGTGAGGCTTTAAATGGCAATACATATCAGCAACAAAATACATACTCGGAGAGGATCTAAATGGCCTCTACAGTCCATAAAACATGCAACAACTACAAGCTACTAATCTACTACCTTCCTTCAATATAGTTTGCAAATATATTCTTACAACAGATTTTATCAACAGGAGTATGGCTTCAGTCAATTTGTCTCAAATTCTTTGACTTGTCTTTACTTTTTCATTAACACTTCTTGCTTAGGTCTTACTTTCGTTTATGTTTTTCCAGGTCACTTGACCTTCATCTTCTTCCTTTTTGTTGACTGACTTTGCATGTTCCCAAATAAAGTACATGTGAGTTAAGAAATAATCAAGACATGGTCCACTACTTTTGGAAGTTATGCCATTATGTCCAAAGCCTTAAACAGATAGCCTTCTTTCTGAATAAAATAACCCATTACATTGTGCATAATTTCTTGTTCCTTTTATTATTATACAAGTACAAAGTTCAAACAATGTCAAGTACTTCAATCGATCATCTACTCTTGTTATCTGTGTGGTCGTCTTCTGTCCGCTGTATTGATGTGTTTAAAGATAATTGGGTGGTGTTTTATAGAGTACTGTAAGGCAGATGTTTTTATCCAGGATTGCAAAAGCCTTTTTCATAAAAGTTTTTGTAAACAATGCTATTTTGAACTTTCTTTTTAACTGAACAGATTTCTGATGTGCATGGATACTCTATATATAAACACTTTACAGAAGTTCAGTCTGGATAGCTAAACTTGAATTCAACCATTTCTTTTATGAATGTTCAGGTGCTTAGAATCTAAGTATATTTTCTTTTGTAGGGACTTATCTATCTTAACTTGATTACTGAGGATCCATTCTTTGAGTAACTATACTTATAGTCAGAAACTGAAAGGCCAAGGAATGGATGGGCTGGGACTCTCGAATCAAACCGGCCAAGTCATTCTTCGACTCGGCCAATTCGGTACCGAACTAGTCAGTGAGCCGAGTTGAAGGTCGGTTTGACTCGACTTGCTATCTGCTCGGCTGGTTTGACAAGTGGATAACAACCAGGCCGAGTTTAAACACTATGCATGGGAGTGCCCTGAGCACCTCAACAACCTACCTCCATCATTTTCCTCCACATTCAAACATAGAGTTCCTAAAACCAACCAGTCTACAAACCCTGACCATAGCATATGATAAATCTTGGCTCCATTCACTTCCATAATTCTATCTCTTACGTCCATCATTATAGCATTAGAAGCCTCCCAGCTGGACTAATTAAACCATGATGGCTCATTCCTCCTTTCGGTTTTCATTACGATGTAGTTCATATACTACTCTATCAGTTATGAACCTCATGCTCATGGTGAATCGGAGGTGTCCCGTCCACTCTCCCTCGTATACCCTTCGCTTTCCAGAGCTTCGAGCACCCACCATCTATCTCCATATTGCCCGTGTTGCTCCCTACATACATGGTGGTGGTGGAAGGACATGCCCTCCCCATCTGTTATCACTTGATATAGGAAATCATTTTCATTCTCAATTATCCTTTGGCAATCCTCCCAGAGTTGTGGAGTATTTTCATCATACCGCAGCCAGACATTGGTTACCTAACTTTGAGTGACACCCTCATTTGCTAGCTGGGTATGATCATCAAAAACTATTTGGTGATGTTTACTATATGTTCAAGTCCCAACGCTAGTCCTTAGTGACTGGAAACTTTGGTTGGGCTAGACCCATTTATGATTCTTTCCAAGGCCATTATAAGAAACATGGAGTCTCATTCCACTACCAGAGCTTTGTACCCTGCTTCCATTGCTACCTGTAGGCCTTTAGCATTGCTTCCAGTTCAGTCCCATTATTTGAGTTATTACCCATTTTGGTTGCGTGGATTCTCAGTATATTTCCTGTTGAGTCATGAAAAATGTCTCCTGCTCCCGAGGGCCCCAAATTACCCTTTGAGGCAATATCAAAATTCAATTTGATATGTTTCGCTTGGGGGGGAGTTCTCAAGTGTCTTTGGAATGGGAGGTTGGAGGGGGTTTTAGCCGATTTTGTATCGTGATTCTTCCGTCGATTTGCCAATTCTGGATTATGATAGCTTCCCCTTCTGCCAAAGTCCATTCTTATTTACTCTAGGTCACTATATATCGATTCTTTTGCATTTGTTTGTATTCTATCCCAAATCCTATCAATGGTCAAATATTCCTGCTTGAAGATGCGCATGTTGCATTCTTTCCATACGTTCCATAGTAACAATTCTTGGAATGAATTCCACAGTTGATTCACTACAACATTTTTCAATCGGTTGACTCTCCAATGTTCAATTGTTTGGGTGATATCTCCTTGTACCCTATCCGATTGTCTAAATGCAATTTCCCCCTTATCCCAGAGCATTGAATCTAATTGGAATTACTAAACAAGTGGTCTGAGGTTTCCCCGTCTTCCTGGCACATCAGGCATATTGATGGCCCTTCATACCCTTTCTTATTCAGGCGCTCCCATGTTAATATTTTCTTGCTAACCAGTATCCAGAGGAAAGTGGAGATTTATGGCCAGTGCTCTAGGCTCCATACCTTTTCCCACACTCTTTTCCGCTCGGTGCCATGCATACCCGTTGCTATCCTATAGGCCTCCTTTACTATAAAATTTCCTTGCCCCTTTTTCTCCTATCATAAAACATACTCCGATTTTTTATCAGTTTGGCTTAGATCTGCTCCTCCATCACCTTCCTAATTTCTTCCTCCCATACCACAAACCAAGATCTACATTGTCTCCAAAATCTTTCGACACATTGTTGAGGTTGTCTAGTCTCTTCCAAATACTAGCTCACTTTCATCCATGCATTAGCTATCATATTATTGCTGAGTTCTTAGAAAAGGCCCTAGTTACCTTTGATGGGTTCTTGTTGCCAGGCATCGTCCCAAAATAGAGTTGGTTGTCCATTTTTTACTTCCCAAAAGAATCTCCCCTGAACCAATGCATGACTATTCCATGCATTGTTCCAGATCAAAGATCCAGGATTCTCCCCTTCCATTTTGACCAAATCTTCCTCTACAATGTTGGTCACATACTTGGCTTGCCACACCCTTTCCCACAAATCTCCTAATCCTTTTAACCAACACCACCAGGTTTTTGCTGCTAGTGCTTTACTCATTATCAGGGGTTCTCTGATACCCAGCCCCCCTACTGATCGTAGGGTGCACACCTTGTCCCACGCCACCAGTGCCCACTTTCTTACTTTCAATGGTCCCCCAAACAGAAATGTTCGTTGTAGGTTTCAGATGCTTTTAATGATCTTTGCAAGGGCTGCAAGCACAGAAAAAAGATACAAAGGCCTGGATTGAAGCGTTGACTTAATAAGGAGAACCTTCCCATCATACTGAGGAACCGAAAATTCCAACTAGCGAGTTTAGCTTCAAGCTTGGATAACAACTCTTCCCAAGAAGCATTGCACAGGGCTTTATTCATGAGAGGGGCTCCAAGGTATTTGGATGGAAGGGATTCCCTTTGAAATCCCGGGATGCGTGCAATGTTTCTTTGAACAACCCTCGGAGTGTTAAACAAGAAAATTTAGGATTTAGAGTGGCTAATCATTCCTCCAAAGGATTACCTAAACAGATCAAGAACAAATTTGAAATATAGAGCTTCCTTCACTTAGCGTAGGCCCATAAGGAGCATGTTGTCCACAAACTAAAGATGCAAAAGAGGATCGGTCTCGAGGTGCAGGGACAACCCTTTGAGGCATTCTTCTACCATTGCCACCTTTAAGGATCTTCCCAAGCCTTCAGCCATAATGATGTATAGGGATGGTGAAAGAGGGTCCCCTTGCCTTATCAATCAAGAGGGTCCAAAAGGAGGGGCTAGTAACCCATTAACAAGGATGTAGTAAAAGGCCAAGGAGTGTAAGTTCCCGATCCAACTGGTCCATTCTTTACAAAATCCAAACGCCTCCAACATACTTTGGATGAAATTCCATCTAAGGTTATCATAATCCTTCGACATATCAAGTTTTATCATCATTCTCGGCTTCTTTCTAGTTTTAAGGGAGTGTATGGCTTCATGGGCTAGAATAATGCCATCCATGATTTGTCTCCCCTCCACAAATCCCCCTTACTCAAGGAATGCCCAAGAATCCTCCATCACTTCCCAGATCTCCTCATCAATGATGAGCTAGGATGTCTGGTAGAATTCTATTGTGAAGTCGTCCAAGCCTAGTCATTTCCCCACAACAATCTCTTTTATCGTCTGTTCTACTTCTGTGAGGGAAATTGGGCACATAAACGAGACATTTTGTTCCTAAGTTATTAGGGTTGGGATAGTTTTGGCAATCTACTGAATAGCTATGTTGTGTTCTTCATTAGGTTCCTTGAGGATCCAACCAAAGTGCCTTGTTGCACGACATCGGTCTTCAAAAGTCTATTGTTGCTTCGTAGATTTTTGGAAGGCTTTTGACTCCGTCCCAAGAGAAGCCTTATTCTAAAGGCTTAGAGACAATGGTATCTCCCATACCCTACTGTCTTCCATCATGCGCCTCTATGACTTTGTTCTTGGTCGTCTCCGCACAGTTCACCGGATGTCATATTTCATCAGGAGTACCAACGGAGTTAAACAAGGTTGCCCCCTATCCCCCACATTGTTTGGGATTTATATTGATGAGTTAGAGGTCTTTCTCCACGAGCATATCCAGAACAGTGACGAATGTCTCCTCCACCAGGTTTTGATATCCATCTTGCTTTTTGTTGATGATGTGGTCCTCCTAGCCTCGTCTCCAGAGGGATTACAAAGACATTTGGATGCCCTAGCTCTCTTCTGCGACCTTCGGCAGTTGACGATCAACCTGGGTAAAACCAAGGTTATGACTTTCAACGGGTCGAAGAAGTCCATGGACCTTCATTTCTTCTTCAGAGGGGAGGAGATCGAGATCACCAGTGCCTACACGAAATTAGGAGTACGATTTTCAGAACCATGTTTTAGTCTGCGATTGGCCCTCCAACCCCAGATTGCCAAGGGCTATGGGTACTTAGCACTTCTCGAGAGACAATGTTTCCACCACCATTTTCAAGACATCTCATCCAAGATGTCTCTCATGGACTCCCTTATCCGACCCATTGTTCTCTATGGATCAAAGATTTGGGGGCCTTCCTTACTGGAGTTGGATTAGGCCTCGATTAAGAGAGTCCATGCCCTTCTCCTTCATCGCATCATTAGACGCAAGCACATAGTTCCTCATCACATCATCCTAGCAGAGTTTGGGACTCTGCCCTTTCGACTCAAGATAGTGTTCGGACTGGTCTCTTTCTGCATCACATTCGAGGCTTAGCTGACTTGGCGAAGGGGCGAGACCGGTACCCATACTTGGCATATTGCTCTTCGGAGGCTATTGCCCTCTCTAACCCATTGGGTCGGGCTCAAGGTTGGTTCACAGGGGTTTCAAATATTTTAGAGTCTGTGGACATTCAAATGGATCGCCTCCCTCCATTTCGGTATTCCCTGGATGCACCTGGCCATCTCCTACCGTCCAGACAAGTGTTGAACAAGATCATCGAAGATGACATTTATAGGCGATTTATCCAGATCACTTGGGTTACCCCTCCTGGTGGGTTACGCCCAAAGATGGCCTTTTATGCTGATTATTTCTTGGAGCTTAGGGATGGACTCTCGCTCAACCACAGTGTACACTCCGCCACTAGGTACATGCTCTTCGCATTCCTCTAGGCCAATTCAAAGTGGGCTCTCATAGACTTCGGGTAGAGACAGACCATCAGATCGATCGAACAGACAGGCTCTGTCAATTATGCCAGCTTCAAGAGGTCGAGACTGAGGAGCACTTCATCTTTCGTTGCCCCATTTATTATGAGATTAGGGGGGCGATTTCATTGCTTATTTAGGGGGACTCGAACCCTCACAGGATTCTTCAAGTATCTGGATCAGTGGTACTTAGCCTTATACATACAGGAGGCCATCAAGCTCCAAGCCCATACTCTTCAGCCTTCTACAAGACCAGATCCTATTCGGCAAATCACCTCCTTCATGGTGCTACCCTCTGGAAGGGGCACTAAGAGACAAACCGACACCAGCGCAACCCTAGACTCCAGATCAGTGCGGATATGTGAGACGTTCCCTTGTCCCACAAGATTTCAACGACATGAACAGACCAAACCCCTTCCCAGGAGACGGAGGAGATCTCCCAAACCTCATCGATGCACTACCTCGACCAATCATCAACGCAGCGAATGATCCATGCAGCCTACAAGCTCCCCCTCAAGACACCCTACTATACTTAGCTTCCTTCAGTCGGCCTCAGATGGTAGAAGAAATGGGTCCACTACAAGACAGACCCATTTCCTTTCTTCTTCTTCTGGCTCATCTTGTCCTTAGATCGTCACCTACGCTACATTTAATCATCAGAGCAGGTATCTGAGCTCGGGGTCGAGGGTTCTTCATACCTCGAAGTTGATCTCACTCTCTACTACTTTACCTTCTTGCACTTTACTTTCTGCATTTTTCCTTTTATAGGAGACCTTTTGGTACTCCCACATTGTATTGACATCATTGTACTCAACAGTCCCTTTGACCTACTTTTGTGGTCATTAATCGAACATTAATAAAATTATCTTATCTGCTTCAATGTCACCATATTTCTCTAGTTTTATGCATTCCTCTGTTTTGTGGTCATTAATCGAACATTAATAAAATTATCTTATCTGCTTCAATGTCACCATATTTCTCTAGTTTTATGCATTCCTCTGTTTTGAGTCCTACAATCCAATTCTTGTTTAGCCTGTTAAGGAATGAGTTATGGAAAAACATGGTATTCTTATCTCCTTCCTTCAACCATTTTATTCTTGACTTTTGTTTCCACATAATTTCTTCTTTCCTATCTCTCTGGGCTATGCCGAGTTTGAGTTCCGTAGTTCGGTTCATTCTGATTATGGATCTTTGGACCTCTTCCATCTCTTTTTCTATTTGGAGTCTTGCCTCGAAGATATTCCCAAAGACCTCCTTATTCTACATTTTGAGTCTCATCTTAATGTGTTTCAACTTCTGTTGGAAGTGATACATCTTTGTCCAATGCAACTATGTTCTCTCTTTCCACCATTGCTTAATATTTTGGAGAAATTCAGGGTGATAAATCCAAAATTTCTCAAATCTAAAGGGTGAGCATCTGGGTTTAATATTTCTTTCCCATGCGATCACAATTGGCTAGTGGTTGGACCCTGTAAATGGAAAAATCTCCATTGTGATGGCGTATCTTGCTTGAATCATGCCTTTAGAAGCCAGAAATCTATCTAACCTTACAACTATTTGGTGTACTCCTCCCTTACAATTATTCCAGGTATACTTACCACTGCTAGTAGGGATGTCCACTAGGCGCATCATTACTATACTATCCTTGAAGGCTTCATTTTCGACATCCAGTCTCCTAAGTCCTCCCTTCTTCTCTTAGAGGGACCCGATCATATTAAAATCTTCTCTTATGACCCACGACCTACCTCGGAAAGCCTCTCCTAGCAATTCCAAGGCATCTAGGAAAGCAATCTTTGTCAACTGCATTGGGGGACCATAAGTATTAGTTAAGTACCCTTGTTCTAACGTTTCAAGTACTTTATACCGAACTGAGAGGAGCCTTACGGAGGTAGTGTAGACTTCTATCTACAACACTTCTGGGTCCCTCGAAAAGCCTCTCCTAGCAATTCCAAGGCATCTAGGAAAGCAATCTTTGTCGACAGCATTGGGGGACCATAAGTATTAGTTAAGTACCCATGTTCTAACATTTCAAGCATAGTTACAAGAACCGAACCGGAACTCGTAAAACCGGCCGGTCCAACCGGTTCTGAGCCCCCACCGGTCTGAACCGCCCTTCTAAACCGCCCCTGACCAGTTCCGTACGAAACCGTTTTTTTTGCTTGAACTGACCGGTTCCGTACTGGTTCCATGAAGATGACCCGCAGCCGCAAAAGGTAGGGGGAAATTAGATTTTTTTTTAAATTTAGGGTTGAGGCCCTAAATAGTCAACTTGATCCCACTAGCACCTAAGCATTGGGTTAAAATTTAAGGCTTGAATTGTTTTCAATCATCTGCAATGATGTGCTACTGTTTATGGACTGATGTCTCACTTAAATGTTGAATACAAACTCCTAATCAAAACTATGGATACTTACTGATAAGAACTTTAATACACAACAGTAGTGTTTAAGTAACTAGTGCTCTCAGTTTCTTTGCATTCTATGGTTAATAAGCTCTCTTTCTCAAGGCTAATGATTGATGATGTTCACACATGAAATCTCAGCTATCTTGCTGTCCCAAACTTTGATATATTACAGGCTACAGCAGTAATAGCTTGCACTTAATTCCATTTTCAAACACACTCTAAATCCATTATATCTTGTGGTGGTAATTTTATGACATTGCATATAAGCTTTATATCCTTTGATAAGCAAATTTTGAGCTACATCTTGTTGTGCTTAAAGACCTGATATAAATAACAGCAGTACCCTAAAGAGCACTTTCCTTAATCATTGATCAGAACTTAACTCTTATGAATGATGGAATGATTTGATAAATGGTATGCTTCGTTAAATCTCTTAAGTTCCATGTTCACATTGCCGTGCTCTAAGACTTGTAATTAAGCATTGTGAATGCCACTCTATATCGGTTCATCGAGTATAATTGCTTCATACGATAACCTTGGTTTGGAATCGAATTCACATTGGATGCACATGTGACATGAATATATATGAGAAACTTTGCAAATTTGTGTATAATGGTTTGGATTCACATGGATGCACATGAATATGTATTTGTTTTTCAAAATTTGAATATTTTATGTATTTTTAGTGACCGGTTTTTTGACCCGGTTTTTTTCCGGTTTTTTCCCGGTTCCGGTTCGGTTCTAGTTTTTGGGGTCGACCGGTTCAATGACCGGTTCGGTTCTAGTAACATTGGTTTCAAGTACTTTATACCGGACTGAGAGGAGCCTTACAGAGGTAGTGTAGACTTCTATCTACAATACTTTTGGGTCCCATAGTAGTGCTAACCCCCCTAATGCCCCTTCCGCTTCCACTACCACTATAAAAAAAATGAAATCATAGAGAGTATTTCCATAATAGGATCCATCATGATCATTGATGTATGACCTTCCAAGTAGCATGTCACAAATGTCGAGAGGTGTGAGATTGAAAGTGACTTGGTCCTTCATAAGAGTGATAGCATACTCAAAAGTACACTAGCACATTTCCTTGATCTCCCTGTCTTGTTGAAGCCAACCAAGAGAATATGGTTGAGGATGCTCTATAGTAAGCAAGACAAGATGCTTCAACACATCTCGCACAATAATGTTCTTCTAATTCCCGCTATTGATGATGACATTGAGAGGTTGTAGCTTGTGATTGTTTGATCCAGCACTTGTATGAAGTAAGCACTCTTGTTCTTCTATCACTTCGAATGTTGTATCAATCGGTCTAAAAATTGCATTCAAACAAGTAAGGATTTCAAGCATGGTCCCAATCTCATGAATTCAATCAAGCACAAGATGCACCATCAAAGTGCTCAAGGATTTGAGCGCACAACATTCAAATTCATCATCAATGTTGATGCTATGATGCCTATTACCCCCTAACATCTAGGGGTGACTAGAGGAGATTGTTCTCCTAGGATCCTTATCATAAACAACAATTCCACCAACAAGATCCATGGTTCTCCACAGACAGTTTACCAAAGATGCTTTCCACATTATGCTCAATGCACTCATATTTGATGATTATGGTGCTTGACATCCATGAGGTACATTATTTCATTGCTTCATATTAAGTGTTAATGCCTTATGTACTTATGTATTTTTCACGAAAGTGGTGATCATTGGTTGAGTTGGATAATGGATCATGATGCTCTAAATTTGTGCCTTTTGCCTTTGCTTCACCTTGGTGCTCATCATCATCTACTAGCTAAGTGTTGTCACTCCTGGGTTGAATTGTACTATTGGGGGGGGCTTTGAGAGGTGTAGCCTGTCCATATCCCAATCCATACATAACATTCTCCATCCTTCCCAATTTTTGTTTTCCCGCTCATGAGTTGGTTGTCATATGTCACACAAAAAGGTTCATACTTCATAGTCCCATAGGTACATTATTTCATTGCTTCATATTAAGTGTTAATGCCTTATGTACTTATGTATTTTTCACGAAAGTGGTGATCATTGGTTGAGTTGGATAATGGATCATGATGCTCTAAATTTGTGCCTTTTGCCTTTGCTTCACCTTGG
>ML787252.1:762134-777006 GCA_009831015.1 Picea engelmannii
GATGAGATTGACACCACTGTTGCATGGAGGGGGGAGGTTGAGGAACCTGTTATTGAGACCGCCCTTGATTGGCTAGAGGATAGTGGTGATGATCATGGTATCTCTGAGGACTTGGATCAGGATGTTTCAGAGGATATTCAGTTACACGCCGAGTCTGCAAGTGTGCCACCACCAGAGCGAGAGTCACAATCAGAGGGAGATAGGCCCAATGGTAGCACTAGCAGTCGACCTCCTCTACCAGTACCTTCTTCTAGGGGACATCTGTCTCGAGGGTCTTCTACTTCTTCTAGAGGACGTTTGACTCCAGTACGAGGCGCACATGCCTCAAGAGCACCTACTCCTACTGCTAGAGAAAAAGCAGTTTCCACGGCGATTACCTTTGCCCGTAAAAAGGGTAGAGGGAATCCATAGTTTATTTACTTGATTTCATTGTAGATGACTCATGAGTCATGATGACGATCATGAGATACATTTATTATATTTTTTGATGACTCAAGAATCAGGACATGATTCATTTTTGATGTGTGATGTATCACTAAACATCTTATATATCTTATATATCAGTTTTCTTTCCATATTCATGTGGCAATCTGTCTATTTGATGCTATTGTTGCTTTAATTGTTTCAAAAATTTAAAAAAAATGAATATTTTTGTATTTTTTTAAGTTTGTCGATATATTGCCAATGTTTTGCTGATGTTTTGCCGATTTTTACGAAACGATGTTTTCTGGACCCCGGCGATTTTTTCGCCGAAACGATTTTTGTAACACTATTTATACTAATTCATCACTCAGTTTGGGGTCGACTTCTTAATTTTGTTGGGGCATGTTGACCACCTATTTCAACTAGGGGTCAACTCCATGTTCCATGAAGATATGTACCTATGGGTACAACCATTTTGGAGATTTTTTCTCAAACAGGGAAAATTTTGCCCCCGACACGCTTTTCAATGTAACCGGAATTTTCGGTCCCCTGCATGGGATAATTTTGTAATATGCTAGCATGAATCAATTTGTGTCTAGTTACCTAGGACTTTATCATTAGGGAAGTCCTTTAATCAAGTGTTTTTTTTCCTCGGGTAATTAACCTTGCTTAACTGCATTTTTAATTATCCTTGAGTTTTTCACTCACAAATAATTCTCCAAAGTGGTGAAAGGTGTTCTAATGATCAATCCCAAGGGGTAGCTAAGGTCTAGGAGTATTGTAAATGACCATGCTAGACATTTCCTAGAGTCTCGCGGAATTCCATTAAGTTTTGATAGGATTTTTTAAATAATTAATATTCCCGCAAACTAGAGATTTTTAATTATTTTTTATGTAAAATGTAAAAAAGTGGTCCTTGGAGATTTTGTATAGGGGTATGAGTTACTTAAATCAAATGGTTCACGAACCCCTACACCCTTGGACCAAGTCTCAGCTCATTTGGACCAGTTTTGCTAGGCCATTGTCCATGAGGAGTCCATGTCGGTCAAAAATCGACCTGTAATTGGCTTAATTAAAATAACCAAATTTTGTAAAAGTCACTAAAGTCATGAGAGAGAGTGGGAAAAGTGTCCCAAATGCTTTTCCTAAGTTGGGAAAATGATTTCCAACTTAGAAAGACCCCCTTTGCTTAGCCCACAACCCACATTGACCATCTCCTTAGAAGAGGGGCACCCCCATTTGCTCAATAACTCATGAAAAATCAAAAATATACCATGGGGGGCCCCAATACTTTGGTAGTACCCCCCATTCATCCCCACTACACTTTTAATTAATAGGAAAGGGGGTTTCCCCTTTCCCCATTCATCCCTCACCCTCCTCTCTTGACCCAACAAGGAGGAAGTGTTACTAGTTTGAGCCTCTAAGGCCTCCAAAAGGCATTCTAGAGTTGGGATATCAAATTCCCATCCTTCTTACTCTTCTAAGTCATTGTAAGCCACCTTTGAGAGTCTCTTGGGTGTGCCTTCTATCAATTTTATATCAAAAATCTGATATTGTAATAGTTAGAATAAATCGCCCACACCTTGCAAAGAGAGTGGCCTAAGCCATCCTTGCAAAATCGTGAAGGCTAGATTAGATTTGCTTTCTTGCTTTTCCTTTTACACCCACCTTGGCCAAAACGGTAGGCATTGTGCCTCCACTTGTGCCATTTGTTGTGGGGTTGCAATTTATTTCCAAGTCTTTTATTTCTTTCATAATACCCAACTTGGCCAAAACGATAGGCATTGTGCCTCCACTTGTGCCATTGTTGAGGTTGTTTTTGCTTTCAAGTCTTTTGATTCTTTTTATTACATCCACCTTGGCCAAAACGGTAGGCATTGTGCCTCCACTTGTGCCATTGTTGTGGGTTTGCAATTTCCCTTTTTAAAGCAAACTAATAAAGCATTTCAATTTATTTATTTTTGCGCCACCTTGCAAAGAGAGTGGCATAAGACATTCCTTGCAATAACGGAAGGCTTGTATAATCTTAAAATCATTGTTAAAGTAATCTTTTTGTTCTCTATTTTTGCCTTGTATTCTCTCCCCTTGCCACTTTGTGGATCCTGGGTGACAAGAAAGGGCAAAGGTTGGAGGTTTAGTAATTAGGCATCCAACCATTTATTGTTTCCACCATCAAAAAAGAGTCTTGAGGAAGATACTTGGGGTGCTAAGTCAGGGATGATCTCACGGCACTAGGTGTCCCCCGGGTCGAGTACACTTGCTCTTTGGATTTGACCTGTGGAGCTAGGGTAAGGCCTTGTTTTCCTTGCTTATTGAGCACCCAGCACTTTCTTTTGGTTGAGAGAATAACGGTTTTGGGGTAGTCACATAGTCTTCTAGGCTTCAATCTATCATATCTAATCCCCTTAATCAAAGAGAGACCTAAAATTTACTAAAATTAACCTACACACTACATTCACAACATTTGCAATCTCACTTTCAAAGTAATTTATCTTTCAAGTTATGCAATCATATCTTCAAGCAATTTATTTCACAACATAGCATCTCAAGTTCACTTTTCAAGCAATCTAAAGTTATGTTGTTCATATTTCAAGCTAATCTACTTTTCAAGCAACTTCTTTTATTGTGGATATCTCATGTTCATTGGTATAAAATCTAACTCTTCTTTTGTACAATTGTAAGATCATCTAATTGGTTATTCTTTTTCATCATAAATTTCACCTTTGACATGCTTCAATTATTTCATTTATAAATTGATGTGAGTTGAATATTTCATTATCTAACTATTCTTTAGTTTCTTGTATGTATTTTGTGCAATTATCTATTTTATTATTTTCATTGTAAGCTATCTTGCCATATTCAATTTGTACGTTTCATTTTGTAATTATCTCAAGTGTAAAGTAATTTCTTGTTGATATCCTATAGCATTGTTTATTCCTCGTATAATTGTACTTAATTCTTTTGTTGTATAATCTAATTGACCCCTTACCCCAACCCTTGGGCACTGGTCTTAGTTGACCTTAGGGAAAGGTTTGATTTTCATTAAAAGATTTGTATTTGCATTGTTGCTTGCCATATAGGCTAGCGTTCCCTTACCTTTAACAAACTAAAATTAACTCCTAGAATCCATTTAATAATTCACATAGTAACTAGGATCTACCCCCCTTTGGCTTCCCTAGGAGTAAGCCTAGACGGAAGAAGTTCAAGTCGAGGTGACAGTGGGCTTGAACTTAGGCATTGTGCCTCCAATGACACACTAAGTGGATTGGACTTAGTCCACGTTAGCAAGTGTGTAATAGGACGGCCACAGGGCCGACTTGTACAATTGGAGCCAAAAATTCATTTTTACAAATTTAAAATTTCCCTCTTAAAATTTCGAAGAGAACTTGACTCAAAAATAATTTTCCTTTTTCTCGAGCATAAAAATATGCTTTACAAATACATTATGAAGACCGAACATAGTTACAAAAATTCAACACTCCCTCTTAACTAGGGAGGTACTCAGAATGACCATCTAAATGTTCTCAAGTTGACAAATTTATCTATTAAAAGGGTTATATCAAATCATCATCAACATCAGCATCATTTGTCATGACACATCATCAACTGTCTGAGCCACACTCTATCCGAGTAATTTGGGCATGATGCTTCAGGTATCAAGTGTTGAAAGCCACACACTCAACTAAGTGACTTGGGGAAACAAGGACCGTTCTTCTTAATCTGCTCACTACCTGTGACACAAGAAGAATGACTGTCCTACTCCATTCTCCCTAATCTAGTCACTGCCTGTGACACAGGGAGAAGGACCACTCTTCCTAATTTGGTCACTATCTGTGACACAAGAAGAGTGATTGCCATGTACCATTCTCCCTAATCTTGTCACTGCCTGTGACACAGGGAAAAAGACCATTCTTCCTAATCTGGTCACTACCTGTGACACGGGAAGAATGTTCGTCCTGGACCATTCATCCCTAATCTGGTCACTACCTGTGACACAGGGAGAACGTTCGTCCATGGTACCAACCTGGACCATTCTCTCTAATCTGGTCACTCCCTGTAACACAGAGACAATGTCTATCCATCAGCACTCCCTCTCAGCGAGAGGAGTAATCTCCATAAGTCCCAGCTTGTCCCTAAAGTATACAAACTTAGTTCTAGACAGAGGCTTCGTCAAAATATCAATTGTTTGCTCATCAGTAGAGATGTACTGGAGCTTTATTTCTACCTTCTGGACTTTATCACGGAGGTAGTAGTATTGGATCTCGATGTGCTTTGACCTGTCATGAAACATGGGGTTCTCTGAAAGCTTTACACAACTTTGATTGTTACAGTATATTACGGTCGACTCCAGCACCTGATCAAACAGTCCAGAAACCATCTTACGGAGCCATATTGCTTCCATACATGCATCACAAGATGCAATGTACTATGCCTCTGCAGTGTTGAGTGCGACAGACTTCTACTTCCTGCTAACCCAAGAGATCATAACAGAGCCCAAACTAAAGCATATTCCTGAAGTGCTCTTTCTGTCATATACATTCCCTGCCTAATCAGAATTTGTATATATCCTTGCAGTTGTAAGTCACTGTTTGAGACATATCTCAAACCATAATTTAGTGTGCCACTCAAATATCTCAAAATGTGTTTTGCAGCTATCCAATGCTCATGTCTCAGTTCCACCTGGAACTGGCTCAACGTGTTCACAACAAAGAAAATGTTCGTCCTAGTATTAACCAGATACATCAGTGAGCAAACCAACTGTCGGTAGATAGATTGATCTATCAAATCAAAATCAGAGTCTCTCAATTTCTTCAAATTTGTTATCATGGAGGTAGGCATGGATTTGCAATCCATCATCCCAAACTTCTGAAGGATCTTTACTATATGCTTTCCTTGACCAAGGAGGATTTCATTGGGCTTTTTCCATACTTCTAATCCCAAATAGTAATGCATCAGACCAAGATCCTTCAAATCGAACTCAGAGGCCATCTCCCA
Source organism: Picea engelmannii (assembly GCA_009831015.1). Lineage (NCBI taxonomy): Eukaryota > Viridiplantae > Streptophyta > Pinopsida > Pinales > Pinaceae > Picea > Picea engelmannii. Next base: position 767,553 of record ML787252.1, read on the forward strand.
CTTACACTGAATAATGAGAGGCTCTGCACCTGTCAGAAACAAGTCATCAACATATAATAGTAAAATCACAAGTGCATTCTTCACAACCTTGTAATAAAGGTTTGGATCAGCATGGCTCTTGGAAAATCCAAGTCTTGTCAAGTAGCTCTCAATTCGAGCATACCAAGCTCTTGGAGCTTGCTTGAATCCATACAAGGCCTTCTTTAATCTGCAGACATGAGTTTCCTTCTTGTGTACCTTAAAACCTTGAGGTTGTTCTATATACACTTCTTCTTCGATAACTCCATTAAGAAAAGCAGTCTTTACATCCATCTGATGTAGACTCCAACCCATAGAGGCTGCAAGAGAGATAATGGATCTAATAGAAGTGTATCTGGAAACAAGTGCAAATGTTTCATCATAGTCTTCTCCCTCTTTCTAGGAGAAACCTCTAGCCACGAATTGTGCCTTGTATTTATCAATACTTCCATCCATCGCATGCCTAATCTTGTAAATCCATTTTGAAGTCACTATAGATTTTCCTTCAGGGCTTGGCACAATTTCCCATACGTCATTTTTCATGATGGATTGATACTCTTCCATCATAGCATCCTTCCATTCTTGCTTCTCAACTGCTTCTTCAAAGGTGGAAGGTTTTGCATTAACAAGATTGGTCATAAGTGTCGCATAACTAAAGAATATTTTAGGTCTCTTACTTTCCTTGAAGGTGCCAACTGGAGTTGAATGTCCTTCAGCTTCCAGCAAGGCGGATTTAAGTCGTATTGGCCCTTTTCTTATTTCAGGAACCGTAACTGGTTCTACATGCTGAAGAGGTCCTTCTGGCTCTTCATTAGGATGCTCTGAATTGTCTTCCTTGGAAACTTCATGCTCTTCTTCATTGTTGAAGTCCATGGGATCTTCTGTAGATTTCCAATAGGCAAGTTTCTCATCAAAAGTGACACCCGGCTGACTTCAACCTTTTGCTGCCCTGGAATGTATATTCTATAAGCTTTTGATGATTCACTATAACCAACAAATATCCCCTTCTTTCCTGAAGGCTCTAACTTCTTTCTCTTATCCTTAGGGACATGAATGTAAACAGGACAGCCAAAAATCCTCAAGTGTTCAACACTTGGTTTATTTCCAGAGAATGCTTCTTTTGGAGTCATATCTTTTAATATACGATGAGGACTTCGGTTCTGAACATAAACGGCTACCATAGCTGCCTCTCCCCATAGGAACATAGATAGACTTTGATCATTCAACATTGCCTTAATAGATTCTTCAATGGATCTGTTCTTTCTTTCTGCTACACCATTTTGTTGAGGATTATGTGGGACTATCAGCTCCCTCTTAATCCCAGCTGCTTTACAAAAGGCAATGAGTTCTTTAGAGGTGTGTTCTCCTCCATTATCTGATCTCAAGCTCTTGATCTTCTTTCCTGTCAAGTTCTCCACTTCATCCTTTAATTCTTGGAACTTGTCAAATACTTCATCTTTTGACTTCAAGAGGTACATCCATGTCTTGCGCGAGAAGTCATCAATGAATGTTACATAATATAGAGAGCCTCCTAGAGACTTCACAGACATAGGACCACATACATCAGAATGAATCAAGTTCAAAATTTCCTTGGATCTGTTTTCACTACTTGAGAATGGCTTCTTAACACTTTTCCCAAGTGCACATCCTTTACATATGCCTTCATTTGTTGGTTGCAATTCAAGAACACCTAACACCATTTGATTTAGTGAAGGCAGGGCTTGATAATGAAGATGAGCATATCTTCTATGCCATAGATCACGAGGATTGATTTCATCATGAAGAAGTGCTTCACCATTTTGACCTAGGAGTTTATACAATCTTCCATCACGAATTCCAATAACTCTAGCATTATTTATACTTGAACCTTTGGGCCATACAAGTACTTTCCCATCAACAAATGCTATTCTATCTCCTTTATCTTCTAAACAAGAAATGGAAACTAAATTCTTTTTCAAACCTGATACATATAAAACATTGTTGAGATGTACATTGTTACCGGGTTCTAGCTCAATATATGTTTTCCCAATGCCTTTGACTGCATAAGAGTGATTGTCTCCAAGTTCCACTTTCTGAGATATCATTTTCTCCCTTACGCTTGGGAGATTGGAACGGTCACCTGTCATGTGTCTAGAAGCACCGCTGTCTATTAACCATATATCATCATCGTTAGTAGACCCTGTTAGTGCGTAGAAATAAAAGAAATCTGTGTTTTCTTTCTTGACCTTCTTTGAGGGTTCTTCATCATTCATATCAGTTGCGGAAGCATGATGCTTTCCTTTCCTCTTCTTTGCTAGTTCAGGTCATTCACTTTTGTAATGGCCATATTTATGACAACCATAACATTGAACCTTTGACAAGCCTTTCTTCCTTTGATGATTAGGTCTTCTTCCTGAATTCTTGTTTTGAAAGCCAAATTTCTTCTTGCCACCATTCCTCTTGAATCTTGTTGCATAAGCTTGAGAGTCTTCTTCCTTTTGGGTTCTTTCTCTTGACATGATCCTTGATTCTTCTTGAGCGCAACAAGTCCATAGCTCTTCAAAAGTAGGAAATTATTTTCTTGTGTTTATGCTTGATGCAAATGCATCCCATGATCTGGGTAGACCATTAAGTGCAGTAGTCAAGATCTCTTTTTCAAAAATAGTTTCACTGATAGCTTGAAGTTGATATCTTAGTTGGGAGATCCTTACAAAATATGATGCTATTGTATCATCTTTCGTCATTTTAACATCACGAAGCTCATTCTTAAAGCTCATAACTTGGCCAACATTCTTGACTGTAAATAGATTGGTTAGGGCATCATACATTTTCTTCAATGTATCAAGATTTGAAATATAGGGAATCAAATGATCTCTGATTGAGTCCATTATGAGACTCCTAGCAGTGATATCATTATCTTTAAACTTTTCCTTTTCTGCATCATCTTCTGGTTCTGTAATCTTTCCTTTCACCATATCCAAAACTTTGCTCTTGGCAAGGATAAGGTCAATCCTGATTTTCCACGCTCTAAAGTTTGACGCCCCTTCTAGCTTGTTTTATGATTTCATAGAGGAAGTCATAGGTGTACGGAGAAGAAGAAAGGTCTTCTTAAAGATAGGTCTCAAAGTTCATTTCTTCACCAAAGCTCTGAAACCATGTTGAAATTCCTAGTACAATGGATCTAGGAACAATATTTCTGAAAAACTGATAATTACTTCTAACGATGCTAAACTTCCTTTTCACTTTTCAATATATCATTAAGCAATTACACTTCAGAAATTCAACCATATAAATGCAGTAGAATAGTATAACAGTAGAACAGTAGAGATCACAGAAAGACACAAGATTTACCCTGGGAAAACCCACGAAGGAGAAAACCACAGCAACCCTTTTTTTAATAGATAAATTCTTTGTACAACAAGAGAAACCCTTAGAAACTGGTCTCCGGCCTATTATCGCACAATCTATACTTTCCCAAAGCCTGAAGGCAAGTAGGCTTAGATTGACGTAACATGAAAGTAACCCTATCACTCTCACCCCAATAGGGTACCTCTTTCTCTTTAGGAGGAGGAAAGCCTCACTCCAAGGGAGACGTCCCAGGACCTAGTTGGTTGATGAAGGGAAAAAATATACAGTGAAAACCCACCCTTCTCTCTAGGTCACTCAGCAGAAGAAGTCACTTCGGTGAAGTTGAAAGGGACAAGGGAAAATGAAAATGGGCTTGTACCTGCCCTTTACCAATGAAACATCAAAAGTTAGTAGCAATAGTTATAATCAATGACTTCTTAAACAAAATATGTGCTGCCTAACAAGTTATTATACAATGAAAGTGAGATCACAGTATCAGCAATGTATCTTAAAAGGTGCAAGTTATGATGACAAGGAAGAGATACAATAGTCTTGCAAACTTGATAATGGTTTGTCACTCACACTTTTCAAGATAAATACAAGTCAATGAATGACTTAAATGGCTGTCCAAACAGCATTAATTAATGATGATGACAGCAATAAAACCACTTCATAAAAGTACTATAATAGAGCAATAAGACACTACTTCAATATCCAATGATTATGGTTTTCTTAGTACAAATGCCCAATGGTTTTATGGATGATTTTAGGGCTTTTAAGGGCTGCAACAATGGCTGTAACAGCAGCTATGACAGTGGTAACACCTTCAGAATTTGCACTCTAAAAAGGCAATTAAGCATACACTTAACACTTATTGATAGTACCTTACCTTCTACAAATTTTGGGATGACTTAGATGGTTAGTAGGTTAATCTAAGCTGCAAAATGATAGTTGTAGAAGTGATTATGACAGCAGCAAATTAGTTGTTAGTATTTCTAGACTAGGTTAGCAAATTAGTAGGGTATAAAGTGAAAGAGTTTGAGTATGAAGTGATGGAGTTTGAGTTGAGTCTTGTCAAGAGGTAAGAGAGGAGGACTAGTGCCTTCAAGGGTAATGGAGTCAAGGTGGACGGCTTATTCTAAGGCTACAAATCAATGATGATGATGCACAAAGGTCTAAGAGGGAAAAGGCCTAGGAGAAGTAGTAACTTTAAGTCCTCCTAGGCTTTGACCTCAAGAGACAAGATGCTAGGGTGTAGGCAATTCTAGGCCCTAGCGCCTTGCTCTCCTTAGCCTTCTTATGGAGTAAAAACTTCTGCAACAATAACTAAGTCCAAACCTTAGAGTGCCAGCAATTTAGGGCTCTAGGGTTTCACTAGTTACTAGATCAATTAATGAAAAGCTTAGAAAATAAAAAGTAAGAAAGTAGCAACTTAAGTTTCTTACTTCAAGCATTAAATACACCATGCAATTTCATAATCTTGTATGAGCAAATAAAACCATTCAATAAATGACAAAACGCAGATTTCACTTACGCACCAAGAATAATTATGAGAATACCATGCAAGTTCACCATAAAACTTCCAAAATTGATCCAAATTGCAAAATTTGGCCTTAAACAAGAGTGGCGCCTTACAATTTCAGCCAATAACCCTAATAGGGCGCAAATTTCAGACCTTGTCTCCAAGGACAAGTTCTTGATGAAAAATGAATGTACTTTTTGTTTAATTATACCAAATCAGGCCCTAAATTAATTTAAATTCAAAACTATTGGGTTGACCTAGCCAATTTGTTACAAAAATTAAATTATGATAAAATTAAATAAATTTGCATCTAAAATCTCCTCCAAGGATGATGTCGTTCCCTTCTAAGGTAACGTTGAGCCCCATAAGTGAAACGTTGGGCTAGAAAAGTGGGGCGCTTGGCCTCTAGAAGCCCCAAATGATGCCCACGCGTGCCACCAGGCTCACAAATGCCTCCAAAAATGAAGCTCTAGCTCTGGGTGACGTCTAGGGCTATGATGGTGACGTCCAAGGCCCTCAAGGGCTAACATCCATGTGGGAAGAGCAAGGTCCCTTGGGTCTTGGTCTGTCAGGGTGCCTCCAAAGGCAACGTACTTTCTCCTGGTGCAAGTCTTCAATTTCTTCTTACCCATGGATGGGGTTTCAGCATCCATCTGTGGGCTTTAAGCCCCCATGAAGGTCTGAGCTAATCATTCACTCATGTGTACCTGTCCACCGAGCAAGGTCCTGCAGCAACAACAAGTACGCCCTCTAGGTGTTCATAAGTCACAGGGATCATAGCATGTAAATCACATCGAATAATTAAATTACACAAACATGTGCATCAAACCCCCCTTAACCTAGACAAATGCTCAAAGACGTTATGCAATTTGACAAGTTAGGTTTGGAGAAGGTCTCGGGGTGTCCTATTGGGCTAACCTCTCTTAAGTTTGGGATGTTTCCCAGGTGGGGTCTAATCCAAGTCATGTAAGTGTATGAGGTAGCATAGGGTAGATGTTTGGGCATGGGGTGCATGTAATCACAAGGAAATGTAAAGTCTTACATGTGGGTGCCTTTGTAAAGAGAGAGTTGCACCTTGTCATTAATGCAATTGTTTCCTAGCCCATTCATTGCCTTCTAATCTTAGCTTTATTTATTTTGATCTTTTGCTCTTGTGCTTCAAGGGAATAGTTGAGGCCACTATCTTGGCTTGATGACCAAAGGTGATAGCGTTATCCACAAACATTTCACAGAAATGAGAAGGTTGGCTCGTGATGAGACCCCCTTTCTCTTGGCTATGCCACCAAGAGCCACTACCCTAGTTTGGTGACCAAGTAGATGGTAGTGTCATACCTCTACATGCCCATGGTCATAATAGGTCGGCTCGTGATGAGACCCCCTATCCATCAACTAGTACCTTGAGTGTTTATGTTATCTTATGGGTCCCCTTTTTTTACTGAGAAGCTTTTCACTGCTTTTTCGAGGATCCCTGGGTGAAGCATCTCAAAGGTTTCAACATGGGCTTTTAACTCTTGCCAGCTACTTTTACCCTCCAAGCCTTTAGCCCCTTCTTCCCACGGGGTAAGGTACAACCCTTCCTAGTGTAGCCAATCCCAATGCCCAAACAAGGATAGGGGAGATGAGAGGAATAAAGATGGAAAGTGGTAAGTATGGAGGGAACAGACGATGACTTTTCACAGATCCACCCAGTGGCAACCCATCCTAAAGGGAAATCAACTTACTAGGGCACCATGTCACCCTTTTAGGTATGAACGAGGCAAAGAGCATAATTTCCAAGCAAACGTCATGAAATAAAGAAGGATTCAATACAACATATTCAAGTGCTTCAAAAATCGGAGTGATACATACCATGATACCCGGACTCATTACCTCATGAAGCAAGACTTACTGCTACTTCAGGGCCAGGCCGGTAGGATGGACAGTGATGTTGGTGATAAATAGACCGCACTGAAGAAAAGAGGGGCCCTTTGGGGCCATGCTCAAGTCGTTTGGCTCTCTGTACTCCATGTCTAGGACCTGTGGGCTTCAAGACATGATCTCCTTAGTTATCCCTAGGCTAGGGGATAACACAACCTTCAAGACAAACTCTAGAAATTTCAGCCTTAGCAAATCCAACAGCAGTTGCTGCAGCTACACAGAAAGATGCACACAGGAGAGAGAGAGAGAGAGAGAGACTCCACACGTGCAAGCTGGAGATGAAGAGAGAAAAGGACAAAAGACATGATGCCAAGAAGACTTCGCTTGAGATGCCCAGTTGCTTCAAGAATCAGCGAACCTGTAGTAGCTGCAATTGCTCTTGTGAAAGGCGAATTGATGTGTTGTCAAATGAAGAGCTCATGGCTATATTTAAACTTATTCATCACTCAGTTTGGGGACGACTTCTTAGTTCTACTGGGGCCGACTTGTACAATTGGAGCCAAAAATTCATTTTTACAAATTTAAAATTTCGAAAGAGGTCTTGACTCAAAAATAATTTTCCTTTTTCTCGAGCATGAAAATATACTTTACAAATACATTATGAAGACTGACCATAGTTACAAAAATTCAACAGTTGCATCTATGCAAAATCTTTTGAGGGCAGTTTCGTAGAGTGCCATTCTTGTATCTTCACCTCTGGTAAGTGAATAATCCAAAATAAAACTCTTATGGAGAACACTATGCACTATGTCCAAATTTTTTGTGAAGCCTCAAGTTCCACAATCCAGTGGGCCAAAATGCAATGCTACAAACAAAGCCCGCTTGACTTACCTGTCTAGCTAGCAAAAAGGTATGGACATCATTAAGACACATACACTAGCAAAGGGTGACATATAAGTAAAGGAACCTGCTACAACCAACATGCATCCCAGCCTCAAATTAACAAACTCAATTATCAGAAGCTCAGCCTGTAAAATCTAATGCAACATAGAAAAAAGTCAACAAAATTTTCTAAAAGCAAGCTTCTGACATGTTCAATTGCACATAGGTCAAAAGCATGTTTAACTGAAACACACAAATATGTGGAATTTAAAAGAAAAAAGTATCATGTAATCTTGATTCAACCTCATGTCGAAGCAGTGCACTTTGGGCTTGTAAAGCCGCGACAACAGCATCAACAGCTTCTGCTCCTCCACGATTTCGAAGTGCAAACAGTGCAGCATAGCGCTCATACATGCCTTTCTCTTCATCCAAAAGTACTTTCCTTACACAGACAGAGACAATGTTTAAGAATTGAGAACAAAAGAAACCAAATCCCAACGCAAACATCTTCAGCCAGAGTGGTGTTATAAATCAACCAGCAATGTACCTGAGTTCCTCCACTCTAGATTCTGAAGATGCAGGTGCTGCAGGATCCACAGAAAAGAAAGGGGATCTCTCAGCTGTGCTACTTTCCTTATCTGCAGATCTATGTTTCCTTTCCTCTAATCTTCTGAGTGCCAATTCACACGTCTCTCGCACCTCCTGTGCTGGATCCTTCTTTAAACAGTTTTTCAAGAGAGGGATGTTATCATCCAAACCAATTGCTCCAAGGGCCTCTGCGGCCTGTATTTACAAGCCCATATCTCAGAAATCAGCTGCAAATTCTCATTCTATAAAATTCTTCAATTTCACTTCAACCTAATGTAGGGTTAGATACCATGAAGCAAATAAATTAACCTATTCACAGCATGTGATATCTTTGGATTCACATAAAATGTCAGGCACACAGGGATGAAAAGAGAATATATCTGATATCTTTGGATTCACATAAACTGTCAGGCACATAGGGATGAAAAGAGAATATATCAACTATCAAAAAGATTGAAATAAAGCAAGTACACAACAAAACCTTACTTGAGCACAACAAGAATCAATGCATCATATGCATGATCTATCTCTGTTCCAAAAAAATCTGCTGAAAACTTAAGTAGGTGTTCAAAAATTTAGACGACCTAGCATGTATTGATTGTGTACAAAAGGAGTTTAATTACCTAAACAATGAAATTTTGAAATTGGCACAAACTGACATGCTTATGCAAGAGAACTAAATAAACAGAGAGTTTGCAATATATCAATATGCACAGGCTAAGCCAAACTAACATTCTTCCTGCCTCTTTTCCGTTTGACAGCTTCGTCTTTCATTACCTCTGCCAATGTGTTTTCCTCTACTCTCTTTTCTCTGCCCATGCTACATTGGCAGATTTTGATAATCAGGGTCAAAAGCTGATATGTCACTCTTGAATTTGCAAGTTTCTTGGGAGCTTTCATTTGTTTATGAGACAAGTGCATTTTTCTGCAATATATATCCATGCATATGTGCTCGCTTGCAACTTTACTACATTTGAACTCCATCTCTGAGCGTTCAGTTATACTCTTCAAAATTCTTCTCTCACCTTACCTTCAAGCTTCCTTGTCATGGGCAGGTCCCTGTAGGCCAATGGATACCGAATTGGAACAGAATTGCTTCCCCAATGAGCATCTACTGGGAATTTTTGTGGCCAATTGTGGAATTTCTGCAATCAGGCCAAATTAAGGAGTAATTTCAACAAACAACCTACATATAGACATTCTGTGCAGACAGGAAGGAGTGACTACAAACTTGAACCATGATATGTCAGCATTCTTCAG